>ML685769.1:1657869-1746434 GCA_007922175.1 Pelusios castaneus | reverse complement strand
CTGGCCTGGCCTGGCCTGGCCTGGCCTGGCCTGGCCTGGCCTGGCCTAATCCGTGGCCTCCCAGGCAGCACATCCTGCCTCCACGGCTGCTCCACCCCTACTGAGCTGTCTGGCTTGGCTTTTATACCTCCCCTTCCTGCCTGGGCCCCGCCCCTCCACTTCCGGGGCTGCAGGCCTGTAGTACTATTGTCTGGCCAGAGGGGGCGTTCAGGCCTATCCTCTGGCCCAGGCTCAGAGGAAGGAAGGCCAGGGTCCTTTTCTACATTTCTGTGTATCTCTCAAGCCTGCTTTTAAAAGATCTGTCAAATTAAATATTAGAGAGTTAGGTCAGCATATAAATCTTACCATTAAAATTTCCACTTTGAAGTAAGCAGGTATCATAGTCTGGGCCAAGTTTAGCCCATGGGAAGTGTGCTTGCTTCTTCAAGGGCAGCATCTGAGCCAAAGTTTCATGTGGTTGCACAGAGTCTAGTTCCCATCAGTTTTGCCTTTGGATTAGTGGCAGAAGCTACTTGCTCATCCATTCTACTTCTTGGAGAAGCAAAGTCCTCACAATGGGATGCCATAAATCAAGGCAAAGGAAATTAGATATGGGGTTTGGGAAGTAAAGAAAGCTTGAAATCAGTACATGAGAAAACATGACAGATGTATTTAACGCTGTAAGCAAAAGTATGTTGGTTTCTTCTTCGCTGAGTTCTTTATTGCCTAAATAATAATGAAATCAATCATATAAAAAGACTTATTTTAGAGAATAATTATTGTCCAGGTCAGTTGGAAGTTGTACTTTTTGGAACCTCTCTAATTAGGATATTTACATGTTACACAAATGGCTTCTCCTTTCAGATATATAACAAACAGGCACTGCCTATGTAGTGGTTGCTCAGAAGCTGAAAAACAAGGACATGATAATGCCCCCATCACACTAACAGAAATTTGATGAGAGCAAGCAAGACTCTAATGTTCTGTCACTACTTCACTTGAATAAGATAATCCTGAAGCTCTGAAGACATTTTAATGGGACTTGACTTATTTTAGTCTACCCTTGATGTCTTGATAACACTGAGATGGTGTTTCAACCTGTCAAATCATGTTTATACAACATTCTTTTAGTGCGTGTATCTTGAATTTGACTCTTGTTCTCTAGGGATTTGAGTGCAACTGCCAGAAGTCATTTTACTTGTCACCTTTAACAACCATCAGAAAGATGGGACTGTGTCTGTAGATGGATAAGTTTGAGTTCCAGTTGATGGAGCAAGAAGATACTTTAAAGTTACTCAAAAGCCATTTATAGCTAATTTCACCTGACCCTAAATTACACTGTTACTTTAAATGATAGTAACATCTGTGTAAAAAGTTCAGAATATATTAACTTACTTTAATTAAATGAGCATTTCACTTGTAGGCTTTCTACAGACAGGAAGTAATCAAGAAATCTTAAATCATAATGGGTGAAATGAAGTAGAACTTCCTCTTTGGCATACAGTACAAAACTTCAAAATGCCTCACTAGCAGCTTCTGTAATATACTTTGTGAACATATCCTAAAAATGCTATGGAAAAGCTTTTACTAAAATAGTTTTAAGTTGTCAGTTCATTTCTAAGATGTGACACCATGCTTTCAAAGAAACATACATTGCCAGTAAAAGGCACACCAGAATAATATTGCTTGTGCCAGAATTAATATAAGGCCAACAATCTCAGAACACTATATCAATTCTTCCCCTCACACTTGCCAAGGCTTTTGAGTTGTGTGTTTGATCAAACATGACACCATGGAAAAAAAAATGCTCTCTGAAGTCAGAAAATACCAACCTGCCCTGTGTGGAGGCCTTTTATAAAATAAACAGTTACATATCCTTTGCACTGTGCCAGACTCCAGAGAGATGATGAGTTAATCATGGCATGGGGAACATCTCACCCAGAATACCTGATCCCAAAGAATTGTTGTTTCAGTCTGGGGAGTTACTTCACAATTGCATGGCAGGGATGGCAGGCACAGATGCGGGTTGGAACAGGAGCTGGCTGGCGTGGAAAAGGGTACATGTTAGGCTGGAGCAGGAGAAAGGGCAGTTTGTTGAAACTGCTACCAATGGGAATGTTCTTAGCCAGATAGTGAGCAGACTGGAAAGCTTGCATCCCTCTACTTCTTTCTACTTTTTGCTTTCCTCTATATCTTCTTCTCTAGGTGGGGCCTTGCCTGTGGATTGGCGGACTCCTGCAGTTAACTGATGAGTCATCAAACTCCAGCAGGTTCAGATATAACTGAAGGGTGACTCACCTCATTACTGTATGCTGAGTCAAATCTAAAATCTATCTCCTGTTCTGCAACATATAGGGATTTGCTTTGCCAATACAGCTCCCAACTATAATAGAAGGCCTGATTAAATTCCCATAAAGCAGTGGAAAGACACCCACTCAATCAGTAGGATTGAGCCCATATTGGTCCTGTTAAGCCTATTGGAAACTTATTATTCAGTTGCTAATCATACACTATGCTATATTTCTAGCAGCCTGGATATTGGTACATAAAATCTAATGGTGACAAGTTCCAGAGGGGTAGCTGTGTTAGTCTAGTTCAGCAAAACAAACAAGGAGTCCTGTGTCACTTTTAAAGACTAACAGATTATGAAAGGTGATCTTTCCCTCTTTTAATCTTCCCACCTTCTTTTCTGTTATCTTGTGACTTACCTGTCTCGGCACTTATATACTCCCTTTCATACTGTAACCTCCATTTCATGCATCTGATGAAGTAGGATTCTACCCATGAAAGCTCATGTGATAAATAAATTTGTTAGTCTTTAAAAGTGACACAGGACTCCTTGTTTGTTTTAATAAAATCTAATTATTTTTTATTATAGCTCCATAAATGTGGCTCCACATCAGATGGACATGCTAATACTAACCCTCCTAGATGAAACAAACTTTTATTTCTAAGCTGGAATGCAGTGCAGGTTTGCTGAAAGTAGCAAAGTTTCATGAAGTTTTGAGTGAATATGTACTGAGTAGTATAACCTTTTACTTAATGAAAATAGTTTGAACACTGATATTGGCCAGATTATAACACCCTTCCTCATGCTGATTAGCTTTTTACTTTGTGAATGATTTTGTTGACTTTGGCGAGACTACTTATGGAGTAAAGCATTATTAGTCATGAGTAAGGGTGTCAAAATCTGTCCTCATGTTGCCTTGTTATACAACATGCAATCATGTAAAGAATTTGTCATAAATTGCATAGTTCAGTTTCATTTAGAAGTTTCATTACATCATGGAAAGACATGATATTTTGCAGTACTATAACAAACAATGTTAAAAATATATGTTATATATACCTTAATTATCACAGATTGTCAGTTTTTATAGTTCAAACAGGGATCCAAATTCTGATTTTACTTACAACCATGTAGCTATGTTGACTGCGATATCATTTGTTTCTCATCCCCCTGGAAGAAATTGCACCTCAACTACTGTGATTACTAGCTTCATTATTGTACTGTACCATAATACATTCTTTTTCCTCTCCCGCTAAGTACGACAAAAAGACATATGATCTTTGCACTAGGTGGCATGTGATAAGTGCATACTGGCATTGGAAAATGGTTTTCTGTTACGTAGGTATGTCATGACTTTCCCTATCTATCTCTTTCTGCTCAATTATAAACCTCTATATGTCCTATGTTGAAGTATTGATATAAAGTCGTGTTTCAAATGACTTCAGATGAATAGGACTTCCCATGCTTTCACCATTGAACCTTGAGACCTGTTAAGTACAACAAGCTATTTTGGTATCTTTCTGGTTATTGAAACAAAAACATATTTCTGATATCAAAACAAATGTCAGAAGATGGGACTCGTTGCTAGTTATGAATCATCACTTGGAGATGTTACTTGTGATCATTTTGAGCTGTACTGTAATAATTTATGAATACTGTATGTTGATGTGGTTAATTAGTTTTTTACTGGAGAAATATATTGATTTAGTTTAATAGAAAACAGTCAGGGGGAAAAACAAGCAGAAAGTGCAAAATGGCTTTAACATGACAACTCTCTCTAAGCTCTGAAGTTGCTTACGTGTCAATGCCAGTTAAGGCTTGGGAGCACAGAAGAACAAAAAAGCTCTGGCAGCTTAAAAAGGGATTCTCTCTCAAGAAAGAGGGGTAGTTGATAGGGGCCAAACTGAGACACATGACTTACCACTTACCTCTACAGATGATGCAAAAAGTTAGGCCTGTCCAGGTTACTCTAAGGGATGATGAAACTTTAGTTACCAAACATCGTGTAAACTCTTGTTTTAATATCCCAAGACTTTCTTTAAAAGATTTGTTTCTGCTGTTAAACAATACTATTGTTTTTAGAAGACTGTTTGGTCACTTTGCATAGCACTGGTCAGTCTCCCAAAGGGGAGATCTGCAGGTGCACTCTCACAGGGTGGCTTTCCCCTTAAGCCAGTGGTCGGGAACCTTTTTGTCTGAGAGAGCCATGAACATTTTAAAATGTAATTCCGTGAGAGCCATACAATATGTTTAAAACTAAATACAAGTAAATGTGTGCATTTTATGTAAGACCAACACTTTTAAAGTACAATAAGTCTCTGAATTCTTTTTAATAACGTTGTTATGCTGTTGCTAACCAATGATGAATAAAGTACTTCTTACCATTAATGCGACTTCTGGTGCTGCATGGTTTTGCTGATGGCTTTGTAGTCTGGTTGATACATGGTGAGGTTAAGCTTCATGCAGGCGTTGAGACTTGAGAAAGAGAGGAAGAAAGAAAAAAGAAGGCAGGCAAAGAAGAGAAAGAAGGAAAGAAAAAGGAAGGGAGAAAGAAAAAAGAGAAGGAAGGGAGAGAAAGAAGGAAGAAAAGAAGAAAGAGGAAGGAAAGAAGAGGAAAAAAAAAGGAAGACAAATAAGGAAAAAAGAGAAAGAAGGAAGAGAAAGAGAGGAAGAAAGAAAAAAGAAGGCAGGCAAAGGAGAGAAAGAAGGAAAAAAAAGGAAGGGAGAGAAAGAAGGAAGGGAGCAAAAGAAGGAAGAAAAGAAAAGAAGAAAGGGGAAGGAAAGAAGAGAAGGAAGAGAAAGGAAGAAAGCAAAGAAAGAAAGCAAGCCAGCCAAGGCCGCCGGACCCTACCGCGGCCCTGGGTAGCCGCAAGTGGGGGGGAGCTCACCCCAGCCCCGGAGGCCGATCCCAGTCCCGTGCTGGGAGGCCAGGGCCGTGGATTGCCCCGGCCCCAGCCCCGGCCCCGCCGGCCCCAGCTCCGGCCCCAGCCCCGCCAGCCCCAGCTCTGGCCCCGCCAGCCCCGCCGGCCCCAGCCCCAGCTCCGGCCCCGCCAGCCCCGCCGGCCCCAGCCCCAGCTCCGGCCCCGCCAGCCCCAGCTCCGGCCCCGCCAGCCCCAGCCCCAGCTCCAGCCCCAGCCCCGCCAGCCCCAGCCCCAGCCCCATCGGCCCCAGCTCCGGCCCCGCCGGCCCCAGCTCCAGCCCCAGCCCCGCCAGCCCCGCCGGCCCCAGTTCTGGCCCCGCCAGCCCCAGCTCTGGCCCCGCCGGCCCTGGCCCCGCCAGCCCCGCCAGCCCCAGCCCCTTCCCAGCCCCCTTACCTGGCCGGAGGCTGGGAGCTGCAGGGACAGCTGGCAGAGCTGCTTCTCTGCCAGGCCACTCCCGCCCTAAGCATGCTCTGTCTGAGCATGCTCAGGGCGGGAGATATGAATCTCCCCAGCCCGGCCGCAGCAGGAGTCTGTGCAGCTGGGAGGGAGCACCGGCGGGGACCCGAACGGGGGCGGGGCGGGGCGGGGTCGGCTTCGGGCGGGGAAGTTGAAGCGGCCGGCGGGTGGGAGACCGGGAGCCTGCCCCGGCCGCGGCCACCCCGCTGCCCCGGTAGATTTGGCAGCGAGCCAGATGCAGCCATCAAAAGAGCCACATCTGGCTCGCGAGCCATAGGTTCCCGACCCCTGCCTTAAGCGGAAGCTCAGTCTCTCTGGGTGCGTCTACACTTACAAATTAAGTCGACTTAAGCTTGCTTAAATTGACTTAATTTACTCTGCATCTACACTACACTTTCCTTAAGTCGACTTAAGTAGCTGCTTAAGTCGACTTAAGGAAAAATTAAGTCGACTTTATAAAACCTCGTTTTAAGTCAACTTTGCTGGCTAAGTGGACTTTAGAAAGTCAACTTAGCCAGTGTAGACATGGAGTAGCCCTAAGTTGACTTTAAGTCGACTTAGGGGGCTCCAGGGCTTCCCCACTGCCCTCCCTGCCAGGGTGCCTGGCACAGCCACAGCCTGGCGAGCCCTGCCCCTCTGCCCTGCCAGGGTCCCTGTCACCTTTTGCCCCATTGTACCCAGGTACAATGGGGCAAATGCTGAGCCCCCTGGCACTTGGCAAGGGGTGCCCCCCACCAGGTCCACCTAGCCCCTACAAGTCGACTTAGGCACCCAGTGTGGATGCTGTAGGTTGATATTGTAGGGTCCCCTCTAAGTTGACTTAAAATTTGAGTGTGGACGTGATAAGATGACTTAACAAAGTCGACTTAAATTAACAAGTGTAGACATAGTCTTAGTGGCAAGCTAAATTTATCTCCCCAGCTGGGAAAAAGTGAAGATCATGCGGTAGGAGGATCAGACGACCTAGTCAGAGTTCTTAAAGGAGATCATAGGCTGTGGGGAATGAGTAGACTTCAGCAGAGAGATTGGGGGGAGGCGACAGGCAGGAAAGACATTGACACTTGAAGATGGAAACGAAGTGGGATTTTGTCCCACGAAAGCTCATGTGATTAAATAAAGGTGTTAGTCTTTAAAGAGCCACTCAACTCCTTGTTTGTTTTGTAGATAGAAGGCATATATCTACACTGACATTTCCCCACCATGCTGCACTTTACATGTACCCACTCTTCACCACCAACCTCTCCAAAATTACTATCTCCAACTGCAGGTTGTCAGCCCTCAGCTACCGATGGCACTGCAGGTGTGGCTGATGAGGATTTCTTTATTCTGGTAAAGTCACAGTACCCTGTGCAAGCATACCAAACTACAGCTCTAAACAAATATCCACCACTGCTAGTGTAAAAGACTGCAGCTGGGGAGCATCGATAAGAACTGTTGCTGTCTCTGTGAAAGCTACCTAGCCTTGAGCGCTAGTTCTGTCCAGTCTAAACTGCTTGTCTGTTTTCCTGTGACTGGGAAATTGCTTTCTTGGCCTTGCTCTTTCTAAATAAGGGCGGATCGTGGCTGAACCAATAAGAAGCTGTACTTGTTTCCTGCAGAACGAGCTAAGGTCTACAAGAGATACTATAGCTACATCACTGGTTGGAGATTTCCTTTGTTGTTTCCCCATGAGCGCTCTCGTATTCTGAATAAAGTAAAGGCTTCATGGTCACACTCACGTTTATTGATTTGGAGTCTTTCTTTGACACTAGGGTGGGGAAAGGATAGTGCAGTGAAGGGAGTGTGCAGAAGGGAAGATTGAGGAGTAGTTTGATACATTTTCAGAAGTGGCTTTATAAAGGGGAGCTAGTAGGCTTGCCTTTAAGTGGCACAGATAAGATTGCAATGCACAGTTTGTGGTAGTTATAAGGGTCAGGTACATGTAGTGGAATGTAAAACACCCACATTTTCCATTCAACTTGTGGGCGCTCAATAGTGCCAAAGAGGATGAATATTAATTTACATATATGACAACACATTTACTAAAAGTTCAGTGTACCTGAGTTGTATATTTACCGTTTGATTTCCTGATTTGAAGAAAAGAGGAACATAAACTCAGATATTCTTTGAAAATAAACTTATGCACAAAACACTTGTTTTGTATCTATCAGTAGTAGAGTTTTATCTTGGCAGGAAAATAACAAAAAGTCCTATCATAACTTGATTCAAAGTGTGAACTGAAGCTGTTATTCACTCCTTGACTGCTCCCCCCATGATGAGACCTGCTGACACATCATCAAAAGATGGTAGACTTAAATAAGCAAGCAAAGCAAAGATCAGCAGGAAGAAAACTCAAAGCTGCAGAATAAAATAATGTAAAAGACTGTTCAATACCACGAAAAGGTAATTGAATTTGTGAATAGCAGGCAAATGTACCTCAGTGGAAAAGAATGTGCTGACATCAGAGATTTCTTCATTAAAAAGAATATGTAATAAATCCTCCATCTTAAATTTCTGCCAGTGGAAATGTCATTAAGGCATTTTATTTGGCGTTTTATTGGAATATAGAAATGTACCTTTACCCAAATGAATAAAATGTTAATAAAATTAGTCAACACATAGGGAATGGACCTTAAACTTAGTTTCACTTTTTGGAAGCAGTTTCATTGCCTTTCAAAAGGGCTGACCTTAAGTTAAGTATAACTGACTAGGAGAAAGTGCACATTTTTTATTCTATTTTTTCCTTTCCATATGGACTGCTGAAAGGGAATATTTTACCAAGAGACTTTATCTTATCATGAAGTGGATTAAAATGAAGGTAACATATTATCTTACCATATTTTATTTATATTTACCTGTGTGAAAGTTCACGTGAATACTTTCTCATACATGTATGTTTGCATAGAGAAGACATGACGGTGTGTGTAGTATGCAGGTTTCATCAGCAACGCACAGTACTGTAATGAGCTTGGGATGGACATTCAGCTGTGGAATTCACTTAAATGTATTATATTAATATTGCACCACACTAGTCTATATTCTGCATATGACACATGTAATAGAAAACTATTTATTTTAGTACTGTTCTAGAAAGTTTCAAAATTTTATATTGGCAAAATGTTTTCTATTTTGCACAAGTATTTGCAACATTTACTTTGAACATTTTGCAGCTGTAAAAATGGTTCTTAAGAACATCTGCACAAAACTGACTAAAGCACCTTCATGGTTTTTATTCAAACAAATCATCATCAGTGCTTTTTGTTCAAAAGTCTTACAGCTCTAAACAGACATACATGGCAACTATTTAAAAAAACAAAGAAACAAACAAACAAAAAACAAAAAAAACCCCAACATTTGGCAACAGTTACCGAAACGTGATATCTGAGATAAAAGACTTTTCTCAGTATTTGGAATAGGAAATAACTGCTACTTGCAAAACAGTGTGAATGAAGCCACAAATTTACTGATTGTTCCATGATTTTTTCAACTTTTGCTATTTCCCTCTCAAATGGTAGGTGAGTAAAAGTCACTGAACAATTCACACAGAAATCCAAGATTGAATTAACCTCTTTGAAGTCTGCCAAACTGAACTCCAGCATTGGTTGTAAAGGGAAATGAAAAGCAAGGAGGAAATATTGAGAAAACTGTAAGGGATGAGGAGATGGTCAAAAGCTAGCTAGCCATATTAATTGTGATTAGAGATTGGTAAATAATTTGTAAAGAATACTTTTTAATGAATTCTCCCCCTTCTCTTCACAGATTGTCTACAACATAAACTGTAGTCATTAACTACCAGATTGCCAAATATCAGCAAATAATCCTTGATTTTAGTTGTTTTGTGACCAGTTCTTTGTGAATATTCAGAATTCAAGACCATTTTATTGGATACATAGATCACATGGTAGTTCCAGTTTCAGTTCTCTGGCGAGATTAACACAACTCTTAGAACTGGATTTCCAGCGTCAGTGCTTTTGATGGTGCATTCACATTTCACTTCCTGCAAACGTTCTACAATATTCATTTAAAATTTGCATTTTGGTTAATATTCCTGCCAGCAAGGTAACTTGGTAGATCATTCATTGAAAGGAAATGCAAATTTGGTGTTACGGTACCTGGAGTGAATTAACTAATTATCCAAATTAATATTAGTGGACAACTTCATGGCACTGCTCCAGACTGATTTGTGGACATCTGAATGGGCACATTTTAAGCTCAGTAGCCAATCACATTGGAGAGATGTATAGCAGCTAATTAAAGCAGAGACATTTGCAGAAACAGTTGACCTATGCTTGTTGAGACATATTTGCAAATAGGAGGTTGTTAAACCAATCACAAATGAAGTTTTCCCCAGATTTGGCCTTTGCTGTCCACAAACTGTCCATGAACCAATCATAGCTCTTACTAAGTTTTCAGTTATTCATAGTTCCTTAATAAATAGATTTTACAAAAATACTTGAGTCTTCCAGTTGTTGCAAACTCTGTTAAGTGCTCTTGTATTCATTACTGGGTTTGAATGACAGCTCACCTAAATCACATGGTATGGTTCCTGGCAGGATGATAATGGGAGAAGAGTTTAAAAAAATAATCAGGGTGTCAAATTGCTCATGAAGAGGGTAGAGAGCATTTTAGTGAAGGGGACAATTATCAGGAGTTAAGCAGGCTTAGGAAATTCCAGAATCTTTTGTCTATATTGCTGTTGCTATAATTTTGCTGTAATCCCTCATCTACCTGAGTGGCACTGCTGCTTGCCATATCCCCATTTTTGCCTGTCAAAGGTGGGCAGGCAGATTGCTGTACTCAGTCAACAGCTATTGACATTGCCCTGACAGGTGGCCCTGGCCCACATGTGTCTCTCTCATCTGCAGAGATGATTCCCTAGGGCAATTGCCCCTACATGCTTATTTGTCTGCCATGCTGTTTGGTCACATTACATGCTCAAGAGCTGACACGTGTGAAAATTATTTCCAGGCATGGGAGCTTTCTGCTGCATCAGCATCCCTCCACCGTACCCTTTTCCTCACTATGTCTCATGCTGAGTAATTACTGAGCTATATGTCAGAAATACACTGGCATTCCCTCTATTCTATTCTCTTTCTATCTCTGAGCACTATGACCTCCAAACATATAAAATCAAGGTGTCTGTGTAAACTCTTCCAGGTTAATAAATTTGCTCACAACCAAATTTGCTTGTTCATAGAAAAAAATATTTGGAGGAATAAAATCTCCTGTTTGCTTCATATGCGCATGGTTTTTAAAGCAGAATAGCAGAGGGAGCCTGCCAAGGTGAGGCAAAGAGGATGACTAAAAATGAATAATGAGTTTGCTTCAGTTTTATTTCAGTTAGCCTAATTCTTTTGATAAAATCTATATATTTTCAACATGTCCCTTCTAATCATTATCACAAACTCAATAAGTAATTGCAAACTGAACTACTCCTTTCCTTGGCTCTACTTAATATTGACTTCTGAACTAAAGCTGCAAAGTGTATGAAAACTAAAACTACTGAAGATAAATGGATCTGGCTGAGAAAAGTTCCAGAGGGGTAGCTGTGTTCATCTATTTCAAACAAAACAGAGTGTATGGCCCTTTAAAGATTTATTAAGGCATAAGCTTTCATGTACTGTAACCCACTTCCTCAGATGCATGAAGTAAAAACTGCAGTATGTTAGGTATATACATGCAAAAGAATAAATGGACACAAATCAGACAGATGTCTTGCGGCTGATATAGACGACTGGATGTTCTTCCCCGTTTATCTCCTGGGCTAGGACTGCACCTAGGCCTACCGCGGAGGCATCCGTCTGCAAAAGGAAGGGATGGTTGAAATCGGGGCTGTACAGGATGGGTTCTGAGCAGAGGGCTGTCTGTAAGGTCTGAAAGGCTTCTTCACATTCGGAAGTCCAGTCCTTAAAGGTTGGGTGCTGGAGAGGAGGTCGGTGAGGGGGGAGGCGATGGTTGCAAAATGTGGAACAAATCGCCGGTACTATCCGGCCAGACCAAGGAATTGGCGCACTTGTCTCTTTGTATGTGATCTCGGATATTCCTGCAGGGCCTGGACTTTATGACCAATGGGCGTAGGGTGCCCCGGCCAATGTTGTAGCCCAAATAGGTGGTCTCCCGCCAAGCTACCCGACACTTCTTTGGGTTTGCAGTCAACCCAGCTTCCCAGAGTGCCCAGAAGACAGCGGCAACCTGCGGGAGGTGTTCTTCCCAGCCTCGACTGTAAACTACCACATCATCTAAGTATGCGGCAGCGTATTCGTGGTGTGGCTGGAGGAGACGGTGCATTAAACATTGGAAGGTGGCGGGGGCTCCATGGAGACCAAAGGGCATCCATACAAACTGATACAGCCCGCTGGGGGTCGTGAAGGCTGTCTTTTCTCGGGAGGTGGGGTCTAGCGGGATTTGCCAATAACCCTTTGTAAGGTCAAGGGTAGCAAAATAATGGACTTCCCCCAGGCGATCCAGCAGCTCATCTATTCGGGGCATCAGGTAGGCATTGAACTTCGAAATAGCATTGACCCGTCGGACGTCAATGCAAAACCGACGTGTTCCATCTGGTTTAGGGACTAGCACAATCGGACTCCGCCATTCACTGGTGGACGGTTCAATTACCCCAAGTTCTAACATCAGCCTGACCTCTTGCTCGACATCGGCTTGTAAGCTCCGGGGGATGGGCCGGGCTCCAGTGCGGATGACCACCCCGGGTGGTGTCTGGATTTGATGTTCAACTTGATCGGTTTCGCCGGGTATGGCGGTAAAGGTTCCTGCAAAGGTGTCCAAGAGGTGTCTGGTCCAGTCCTGCTGTTCTTGAGTGAGGACACTCCCGATCTGAGGAATCCCTTCATTTGTGGGGTCAGGGATCTGTGGACCCAGTTTCAGGTCTGGTGGGTAGGGTGCTATCAAAAAGTGTTCCCATTCCCTCCATGCTTTTAACAGATTGATGTGATATATTTGCTTTTTCTTCCTTCTGTCAGGCTGTACCTCATGATTTATCAGCCCCACCTGCCGGATGATCTCATATGATAACTGCCAGTGTGATAATGTCTTGGCCTGGGGGAGGGGAGTAACACAAGTACACGGTCTCCCGGCTCAAAGTTTCGAGTCTGAGCTCCCTGGTTGGACATATGTGTCTGAGCACGCTGGGCCTCTTTAAGGTTTTCCTGGGCCAAGTTACCAACTTGTCGGAAGTGTTCTCGCAAGTCTTCTACATATTGGAGGAGACCCTTGGAAGGGGAGGGTGCTCGCTCCCAGGTTTCCCACACCAAGTCTAGTACTCCCCGAGGCCTCCGGCCATATAACAATTCAAATGGGGAGAATCACATCGACGCTTGGGGTATCTCTCGGATGGCCATTATGAGGGGTGGGATGAGCTGATCCCACCGGCGAAGTTCTTCGGGGGAGAATTTCCTCAGCATCCCCTTCAATGTTTGGTTAAACCATTCCACTAGTCCATCGGTCTGAGGGTGATAGACTGAGGTCCGGATTTTATGGATGCCAAGAATCCCACAGACCTCCCAGAGTAAACGCGAGGTAAAATTAGTTCCCTGGTTGGTGAGGAGTTCCTGTGAGAGGCCCACCCGGGCAAATATTTTTACAAGCTCTCCGGTGATGGCTCGGGCCGAGGTGTTCTTTAGCAGGATAGCTTCTGGAAATTGGGTGGCATAGTCCACCAGGACTAACAAATGCTGGTATCCTGCCGTGCTCATGTCCAGAGGTCCCACAAGATCAACAGCGACACATTCAAACAGGGTCCCCACAAGAGGGAGAGGTATCAGGGGAGCCCGTGGAACCCTGGCAGGTGTGGTTTTCTGGCAGTCCGGACAGGATGTACAGTATCTTCTCACTTCCTCATGGATTCCGGGCCAAAAGAACCGGGTCGTGATGCGGGCCAGGGTTTTATCCATCCCCAGGTGGCCAGTGGCTGATCCCCCAGCATCTGCAGGAATTGTCGCTGGGTCTCGGCCCACCACGTCATCAATTTATCCATATCCATGGTGGGGGGGGAAGGTTATTATGATCCAAGCCTCAGGGTCCTCAGAGAAGGCACCACTGTAGCAAAGTCTGTTCCATGGGGCAGCTCCGGCTCCCGCGTCGGGCCAGACAACCCTGTGTAGTCCGTTGCCCTCAGGCAGGACGAGGCACAGGTACGGTGGTCAGTGGCCTCTCAGCCCTCAAGCAGGGCGAGGCACAGGTACGGTGGTTGGTGGCCTCCCAGCCCTCAAGCAGGGTGAGGCACAGAGTCAATGGCTCCCAGCCCCCAGCCCCCAGGTGGGGCGGGGCAGGGCAGGGACAGAGTCAATGGCCCCCCAACCCCAGGCGGGGCAGGACAGGGCAGGCACAGAGTCAATGGTCCCCTGGCCCCCAGGCAGGGCGGGACAGGGCAGGCACAGTAGCCACAAACCCCTTAACAGGGTAGGTAGGGGTTTGAAATCTCTGGGTGGTTAGGGACAAAGGGGTAAGGAGGGGGACACAGGGCCACCCGCTCCACTGCATCCCAGCCCAGGGCCCTACCCAGTGACAGAGAGGTCTGTCACTGGAGTCAGTGGGGTACAACCGAACTCTGCTGCCCACGGCTCAGCTGTGCTGTAACCCGCTGCCCCTGGGTTGCTTCCTCCTTATCTCAGCCCACCTACCTCATTGCCTCATCCTCAGGGTAGAGGTCCAGGTACATCACCAGCAGGAGGCCAGTCAGGCCTTCTGCATCAGCTGGCGGCAGGTCCGGCAACTCCTCCTCTAGGGGTAGCTTCTCCAGGTCACAGGGGCCCTCAGGCCCACAGGAGGGCAGCTCTTCCAAGTCGTAGGGGTTGTTCTGGGCTGGCTTCTCTCTCCAGCTCTCTGGGGGCTCTGTCAAGGGTAGTTCCTCCAGGTCCTCCCCTGGGGGATAGTACAGCAGGGACCCTCCCTCCCAGCTGCCCCAAGGTTCAGGTGTTTCACCTGGAGGGGTGGTAGGTTCTTCCCAGGGGGGTTGCTCGGGTGGCCGGTTCCTCCACCACTGAGGAGGCTCTGGTGGCAGCTCTGTCCACCTCCTAGGAATTTCCCCCTTTGGAGCTTGGGTCCGTCCCTTTATATGGCCCTCTCTCCCCTTGACTCCACCCCTAGAGTTCCTAGGTCCGCCCCATGCAGGGCTGTCCTCTGGCCAGCAGGGGGAGGGTAGGAGTCTTCCTGGGCCCTGCTCCCAGGCTCGCTGCTTTACCCTACTAAACTAACATACTGCCGTTTTCACTTCATCCATCTAAGGAAGTGGGTTATAGCCCACGAAAGCTGTTGACTTAAGAAATTTGTTAGTCCTTAATGTGCCATAGGATCCTTGTTTGTTTTGTAATTAACCACATTGCTTGCTACTATGACCGAAGACTTGATAGCCTCTATAAATTACTTTAGACTTTGTGAATACGGTCTGCTTTTGACTTCTGGCTGGGAGAATGTGTCTAAGAAAGCAAATTAGTTCGAAGGGCAGGAAAGCCCATATCTTCAAAAGGCATTTAGGCACTAACTCACATTGCAATCAATGGGCTTTAAGTCTGGCTTGCTGAAACTGCTATAAAAGGAAGGTATTTTTGCCCCCATTCTTCCAGGGAGGGTGTTAGCTCCAGTTTCCAGTTCTTGTCAAAACTGGTATTCTGATCCCTGGCATCCTCTGCAAATTGCATTCCCATAAGCACTCCAGTCACAAAGAATCATGGAACAACAGGACCAAGTTATAGAGAAGGACAATCCTGGGTAAGAAAATTTATTTATCTTTTCTGATACTAACTACGCCCTCCCACCAAAATTTTTTTTTCCCAGTGAAAGAATCACCACTAGCCTGGTTTTCATGCCAGTTATTTTGCAAAAAGTGTAACCATTGTTTTTCCCTCATGCAGCGTTAGGCTACTTGTCACATTACAGCTGTTACAGTCTCCCTTGTTACCATGTTTCGCTTTGACCTGGCACCAAGTATCCAGAGGCTATTAGCTTGGAGACACTGAAGCACAGTCCTGCTGCTGAATTTCTACCTCAAGATGCTTATGGCTCACCTGGCACATTGCTGCAGAGCACATGGCCTATGTCTACACTTAGCCAAATAAGTCGACTTAGCATGTCCACACTCAAAAATTAAGTTGATTTAAAGGGGACCTTGCCAAATCGACTTAGAGCATCCACACTGGATGCCTAAGTCGACTTCTAGGGACTAGGTAGACCTGGGACTGGTCCACAGTGGCAGGGGCGGCACCCCTTGCCAAGTGCCAGGGTGCTCAGCATTTGCCCTATTGTACCTGGGTACAATGGGGGCTGAGCAGGACAGGGACACTGGCAGAGCATAGGAGCGGGGTGGGCAGGGCTGTGTCCTTCCCTGTGGGTTGTCAAGCCAGGGTCTGGCTGTGCCAGCCACCCTGGCAGGGAGGGCAGTAGTCCCTTAGGGCTAATCTGCATCTGCACTGGCTAAGTCGACTTTATAAAGTCGACTTAGCCAGTAAAGTCGACTTTATACTAGGTTTTATAAAGTCGACTTTAAATTTCCTTAAGTCGACTTAATACGTAAGTGTTGACGCACCCATGGAGAGGAAGGGATTCAAACTTGTGTGAACTGGTTGGGAGCAAGCAGCCCTTTGACCTTAGCTTAAGCCTTCCTACTGCATTTTGTTTCCAGCACTGCTTATCTGAAGTCCCTGGACCCAAAAGATCTATGAGGGGCACTGGGAAATGGGAGAAAAAATATACTGGAAAAAGCTGCTGCCTGGAGACCAAGTGAAGAGACCCCAAGAAAAGCTTTCTGCTTCTCCAAGTGAATACAGGACATAGGGTTGTTAGTGAAAAGAGAAGCACTGCAAATGGCTACCTTTAATGACAGGACTGAAGAAACTGAATTTTAAAAAAAGTGAGAGACAGAGATCTTTCTATCACTAGAAGATAAGGATAGAGAAGAACTCTCCACTAGTTATAACGAATCCTGGAGCACCAGGTGCTCACAAGGAGAAAGGAGGAAATAATAATGACTGTTGTGGCTGAATATTAATTAGTAATTATGACCTATACCAAGTATTAATAATGGTAAAGATAGTTTTATTTTTTCTCTGTGCTGAAATGCATGACCTAACTCTGTAGTCACAGTGAGGCTATCCAGTATGATTGTAAGCAGAGGGCCCAATCTATTGTAAGCACTCATTTCAGTGAAAACCCTGTGCACAAGGGGCTTGCACGATTGGACCTAGACTGAGAATGAAGCTGGTGATTTTCAACTGATTTTTTTTTCTTCAGCTGCAGAGAGAAAAGAAATAATTTAAGGAAACAATCTGGGTTAAATCAAACCAATTAAGAGCATCAGTACAATTACTGCATGATGTGGATTAAGGAAAATAGGATTTACACATGTCATTGTATTTATTATAAATTCACATGCAGACCTGAAAAATAAATAATTCCTCCCCCTCTGCCATGGCCCCTCAGCTCTGAGCAACATAAGAATGAAACACCTAGAGATATCACTAGCATTTAATTTTCTATTGTGGGAAGAAAATAAGGCCCCTGTGTAGGAACTCTACCAGCCTGACTATCTTGTCAGTCCATGCAACTTCCATTTGAAGTGAATAAGCCCCAGATCTGGGTCTGAACTTTCATCATTATAGTGGGCAGAACAACAAACTAGGATCAAAAAGAACATTTTACTGTACTTTACATATAAATACCAGCATGCATGTGGCACCATTTATTAATACATTAACAACAACAACAATTTGTGGTCTGATACTAAATTAGTAATTGCTGCTAAATATTTAACTAATTTACTGCTTTAATTTCATGTGTTTATTTCTGTCTGTGGCAGACTATGCTGGAGCATAGAAGTGAGGAGTTTCTTTCCTTCTGCATTTTGTGAAAGGGGATGACAGAATTGCATCCTCTGAGCTCTGTCCCTTCCTGCACCATGTGCAAACCAGCAGAAGTGGCAAACAATATGAAAGTTTATGCTGCAACTTTTTAAAGGGACACGATATATTATACACTCATGTCCCCAAGCACAACCATCGGGTTTGGAAAAGCATTGTGCCTTTGGGTTTCTCGCAGGGCTGGTGCCCTCTCCACAACAGAGCCAGGGAGATGGCTGGAGTCAGCCTGGGGACGGAGGGGGAGACTGCTGTGTCTTGTAGGGTTGCAATACATCACCACGTGTGATCACCTGCAAAAGGTTGAGAACTGCTGCTTAGAATCGGATGGGCTAAGTAGGGCACTATAGCTCTCATGTCCCAGTTCATCAAACTACTGAAGCACCATGACTAACTTTGAATAACAGAGTACTGCCTTACAGCTGGATTTCAGTTGCATTACTCTACCTAAAGATTGGCCTGTCCTTTAGTGCCTTGCTTAACTGCAGCCATAATGCATCATAGTAAATGGACTACAAATGTAAACTTATTTTACAAAATATATTTTATACAAAATAAAAATATTTGTAAAAATGTGAGAATCAGAACCCAATTTGGTGCATAACTGAATATTATTTTATAATATTTGTCTCCTATAGCTGAGAAGCTACTGGACTCAGCTCAGTGTACACTGTGTGAACACCAGCAGGTACAACATATGCATTGTTAAACATATATTGCTAAAATTACTTTTGCTAGCTGGGTTCTTTCATAGTTTTCTTACCTAATGTGGCTAAGTATTTTCAGTCTACAAACATTATGTGAGTGTGTAAGCATATATAATGTGGTTAAATCTATAGCAAAGTTTGGCTTCCACTATCCTAAGGGGGACAAAGGAAATCAGGCACTAACAGGTGTCTCAAGCAGAACACCCAAAATTGAAGCACTCAAAGTTAATGAATGCTTCAGAGGAGCTTTAGGCTAAATTGTCTGTAGGAGCAACTAGAAAAGAACCCTATTAACATTGAAGTAATTGTATTAAAGTAATTTTAGATCCTAGATCCAGAAAAAAGAGAATTTGGGGTCATGGGAAATGACTTCCCCATCCCCAGACAATTCGATTCACTACTACTGTTGCTCGCTCTCAAATACTATATTCTGTTAAACAGTTATTCTTAATATAGGAAAGCAACGTGTTATACGAATGTCAGTGTAATGCCACAGAGGGATGACTGACCTTTTAAAAATGAAGGAGTTGAAAATTATTACCCTTCACACCAGACTCCTTGAGACTGTTCATTATACAATCATGTTAAAAAAATGCTTCGTAGATGGCAGACAATTAATGCACAATTTTTCTCATCTTGTTCTAACTGGATCAATGACTACACTATAAAAATCCCCTACATATTCCTTAAAGCTCCAATGTTATTCCAAGTTATACTTTGTAATGTGTGGCAGAAGATATACTGCAGTTCGGTATGTTGTTGACTGGGTACAAAAACTTACGCTGATTGTTCAAAAATAGATGGGACTGTTTAAGAATTACATTTTTAAAATAGCTTTCTTAAAATGGGACACAGTTGAATTTAGTTGTAATCATTTTGTTGTTTTTCCTGCCTCATAATGGAAACTGCAAGCCCTTGGATCAATGGATTGAAAAGTCTTATGGCTTCACTATCAATAGCTCATTCAAATGCCTCTATACCCCTTCTTGTAAGAGCAATACTCATCAATCAGTCACAAGAAATCATAACAGTCCTTCCTACTTCAAGCGTTTGGTGGGCTGGGTGACTATCTATACCTCTTTCTTCCTGATGGAAGAACACTATTATTTGGAATTGTGCTAAATTAGTGCACTATAAGCACATTAAGTTTGGTATAAATTAAACTCTGTAGTTGTTGGGCAACAGCTATGGAGGTTACATTGTGGAGCATGTGTAGATCTGTTTTCGAATAGGATGGAGAGCCTTTCATTCACTCAGTCTTTCATCATCTTTTAGGTGTGGCAGGTCCTGAATACTTTGGTCCCCTGCTCCTTTTGTTTGGGCTTGAGATGTCTCACCTCTTGGGATAGGAAACCTTAGAATTTAAGTTGTCTTGAAATTATCTGCAAAATAGTTTTTGCTCACTGTGAGTGTTTGCAGACAGTTAAGCGCACAGCTAATCCAAGCTGTACATGTATATGTTCTTATCCTTGTCTGCAGCATGCATGACTGTAACTGAGGTGTTGTGTAAATAGGGTTCTGTCTATGCATGCCCTGTCTATGCCTGCCTTGTCTCTGCACACTCAGGAATAGCTCATGTGCTGCCTGGTTTGAAAAATCTAGCCCTAAATCTCATGAGAGTAAATCCCCCCTCCCCCGCCATTAATTATCTCCCTCCTCCCCCGAAGTTTGTGCTTGTAGTTTCTTTTTTTTCCTCCTGGTCAAATGTTGGTACTTCTAGGGCCTGACAGGGAGGGGGAAATGCATACTTCAAAAAAACTTTGATCAGCAGGTTGTGCAGTATATTGATCCAAAAGGATTTCAGCTCAGTTCACTTAGAATACTTGTGCCTACTTTACACTGGTGCAACACTTCCAGTCAATTTAGCCTACAGCAGAGTCCAGATTTTCTAACTTCTGTACTTTGAATTTTTGGAACAGCTGGTCAACAAAGTGTTCTGGTTATTTTTTTTTTAACTCCATGCTGTTTTCTCATCATGCCTGCCTTTTATTTCCTTTCTCTCTTTTCTATGCTCAGAGAGGTCTATTTGTGCCCTGTTCTCACTTGCTGAAAGTTAAACCATTTTCAAAACTGCTTTAAACTTCTCATAGCTGAAACTACATAATCTTGTGGAGTTTCAGGTTTTCCACAAGCAGTTTCGGATATCCACAGCAGAGCCCTGGGGAATGTCCACAAAAGAAAGTATTCTGTTTTGCAGAATTGTCACCTGAAAATGTTGTCACTTTCATTTCATTCTCCATCTCTACATTCTTTGCTTACAGTGCCAACAAAAATGCTATCATTCTTCCACAGATGTCTTGGAAGAAACACGCATTTGCACATATTTGTCACTCAAAAGTTTGCCATTTGCTCTATGAATTATATTATTATTATTGCTTGAAAAATCTGCACATGAAAATGGTCATATATTCCAGTTTATAACAAAATACGGTAACCTTTCAATTTGCATTTTTTGTGCAGATTCTGAATTCACTTTTTCTTTAATGTCTGGAATCATGAAACAAAGGCAAGTAATATCCCATGACTCCTGATAGTGTAGTCATTGACCTGTGTTACACTATAGAATCCCCTAACTACCACAATTCTGCAATATTCCAGATAGTAAGTGTGCAATCATTCAAATCTGTATTACATGGTAAGTACCTGTGGATGCATCTACACTTGTAAATTAAGTCAATTTAAGCTTGCTTAAATCGACTTAATTTAATCTGTGTCCACACTACACTTTCCTTAAGTCGATTTAAGCAGCTGCTTAAATCGACTTAAGGAAAAATTAAGTCGACTTTGTAAAACCTCCTTTTAAGTCAACTTTCTGCTTAAGTCGACTTTCTAAAGTTGACTTAAGCCAGTGTAGACCTGGAATAGCCCTAAGTCAACCCCCCCACTGCCCTCCATGCCAGGGGGGCTGGCACAGGGAACCTGGCATGCCCCCCAAAGTCGACTTTGTTAAGTTGACTTAGCTAAGTCGACCTAAATTAACAAGTGTAGACATAGCCTATGGCTGATCTGTGCACTGTGAGCTGCTGTCCTGCATGCTTTAAAGTCGGTTAAACAAACAAAAACCCAGCAAGATCTTTAATATATAACATTCTAGTGGTTGATTCATTTTGTAAGGATTTTTTTTTTCCAGAATATTGAACCAAAGCAAGTTGCTCATCTCAAAAACTGTGAGGAAAAACGGATGCAAAGATGAAAGTCAAAGTGTAGAGGAAGCTGTAGAAGAAATGATGGCTTGGAACTTGATAACAAGTACCATATAGTGGAGATCATTGCCAACTTAACAGCCGTAATGGAAAAGATGTTTGAGAGATTAGAAGAAAGACTGGAAGATGACATTAAAACTCTGAGCACCCAGACTAAAATAAATCCAAATCCAAAGACCAGGCAAGACTTTAATGGCCTTTGGATGAAACTCAAATAGTCCAAGTAAATGGATGAATGGAAACAAAGAATCTGAGATAATTAATCTGGATACCAACACAGTAAGCCAAAGGTTTCAAAATAGGTGTACCCTCTGTGAAATCTTTCCTTTTGTGGTTGAAATCAAGGCTTTTCTAACAGAATAAATGTAATAAAGTTGACTTTTACATGAATGATTCAATCTCTTAAAAGTTTCCTGGTTATATGAACAAACCTCTCATTATGATGAAAAGCTATGTCTACACTAGAAAAGTTAAGTTGACTTTTGTTAAGTCGACTTTAAGTCAACTTAAAATTGACCTCATTAAAGTCAACTTAACTAGTGGCAACACTTTAAGTCGACTTAGTCCACTTTGTTAAGTTGACCTAATTGCCCTTAGGTTGACTTAACAAAGTGGACTTATGTGTCCACACTGGGCTTAGGTCGACCTAAGGGGGTTTAAGTTGACCTAATGAGTGGTAGTTATAAAGTTGACTTAAGCTTTCATTAAGTCGGCTTAAGTAATTTCTTAAGTCGACTTAATGAAAGCCTAGTGTGGACATGGCTTAATTTAAGTTGACTTAAATTGCCAGTGAAGACATAGCCAAAGAGATTTTTTTTTGGAAAACAAAGGTCTCCTGTAGTTATCAGTATTACATTGATTAGCGTATTTCCTTTTGACCTTAAACCCATTCTCTTTTTTAAATGCCATAGGGCCTTTTTAGTTTTCATGTCCAAAAAACCTCCAGGATAGTACTTGAAATGGATGTCATAATAAAACAAGGCCTAAAGCTCCCAGACTTCCTGTTATATTCTTAGCTTCCCAATTAGAACATACAGTAAGGAAGGGCACTCAGAGGATAACTTGAGGTAAATAGAATAATAAAATGTTGGAACTATTCAGGTGACAACTGTATTATATAATAACAGAGAGGTGATTTCCTCCCTCTTCAGTTGCTCCTATGAAAGTATGCAAAAATCCAAATGTGCATAGCACCAAGAAAATGGAGAACAGTATTAAAATTGTAACTACAATGACATCTTTTAATGAAGACATTGGCATGAAATCCAAACTTTCTGGTTGGAGCAAGTGTCCTAATGTATTTGCAGTAGAAATTAAGGGTGTGAGACAAAATAAGGACTTGATTGAGAGTTATACTATTATGATTATACAATACAGATTTTAACATTCAGAATGAACAAACATTGTTATTTGTCAATAAAGACTAGTTTTTTATGCCCCCATTCCAATACAGGGAATAGAAACATTGTTAATGATTGGAAGGTAACAAAACATTTCTATTGGCTTCTATAACTAATCTCCTTTCCCCCTCTGTAGTCAGAAGACATGAACAGCACTCTTAAAGAAAAGGAAGAGACATAATCCTACTGTAAACAGCTATCTGAGGCACAGACATTGTTTCTTAGCATATACATTTATTCCAGGTACTGAGATAAGTATGTTCCACACTGATCCCATTACCTGATCATTCTTTTTCGTCCTGTCCCATGGTCTACAATTTCTGGGTGTTACTCTGCGAAATAACATGGGACATGCTTAGACTTTGCTACCTCTAGATGAAAAAATTTGCAGATGGGGATCACATACTGCCAAACTTTTCTCCATGAATAGGTCATAACATAGGGCTTTCTCTAGAGGATCTAAAATAGATTAAAGGAGATGGACTTTGCTGCAACAACATTGTTGTTTGGTGGAGATAAGTTAGATAGTTGCTTTTCTGCCATTGTTATGCCTTGTGATGGTAGCATTTGGGGCTCTGAATATTGGGGTCTAGAGACCCCTGGACCTATATAATTGTTTCCCTGGCCTGTTTCCAGTATTCCCCAAACTCCCACCCTGCAGTGTTGAGCATAGTTTCATGACATGCAGAGTTGTGGAATGCCTGTGCATGGCCTGTCTGGGTTTGCCTTCACTAGAAACTTACATCAAGCTAGAACATGACTTTGAGAAATTACATTAAATAGCACAATGCTGACATCATTACACTTAGTATAGACAAAGACATGTTTTGTTAAGTATTGTGTCAGCTGGTCACTAGTAAAAAACTCTAGAGACAGATAAATGAAACTGTGCGCTGCATATTGATTTTTAGAAATCTGTTTATTGACACAAACATTATAACACAAAATAAAATACTGAATGCAAAGGAGAAGAGTAATGGTCAATAAACTGTATCCCTCCTGAGGGTTGAATGACCTACTAATTAATCATTTATATGCAAAGAAAGTCAATAATGGAACCACTTTTCCTCTAAAAAGTCCTTCTCCTCTACAAAGCTACTTTGCTTATGCTTCTAATCCATTGATAAAAGGTCTTACATTGAAGACAGTCATTGATCCAGGGCAGGGGAATATTCCCATACTCCAAGGCTATGGCACATATTTTGTAGGGAAAAAGAAGGTGCAATACAAACTAATGTTTCTGTTTCATTATTTCCTCTCTAGATTTCCTCGTAACAGGTTGGCAGAGCTCTTCTATTAACCACTCTTCAAAACAAGTTTTGGAACTCTTCAGGAAACTTTTAAAATTGGGTCCTGATGGTCCATGGCAGCATGTTCAGTTTAACTCTTCCATGCCTGCAAAGGAGGCTGGATTGGCCCTGTGGGTACAGTGGGACCAGGGTATAGGGTGAATAGCCCTAGGTAGGAGTCTGGAGGAAGAATCTGGCAGAAGGTGTGGGCCAGAATTTTTTATATTAGTTTCTTTGCAAATAAAGCCAAAGCCTAGAAAAGGTGTGTATACTGACCCTGTACAGCATGTGGCATTTTCTTTTGGAATAGGATGTAAAAATGATATGCTCACTCATCCTCTCACCTCCTTTCAGATATGGATGGCTCTAAACACAACTGAACCTCAGTGATGTCACTGCATATGCATCAGAGGGCTTCCCTTCACTGGAAAATTACAGTGAGTAATGCCCCATACCCCCAAAGGGGTGATGTGTGTTCCTGGGGCCACACAGAAAGCTGTTCTTCCACCCTCTCAAATACTGATACGCCTCATTTCTTTGGCTCTTGTGTATAGTGTCTGAGAGGGTTGAAGGCTCTTTGGCCCAGATCCAACAAGGTACTTAGTATTGCAACACTTACTCTTTCTCTGGCCCATTTTTAAAGTAATTATTCAATTGTTTAATTAAAGGGGATCAGCTTCAACAGGATAGACTGAGGGAGCCCACATCCAAGTATCTAATAGCCCAGTGACTAGAGGTCTCTCTTGAGCCCCTGTTCAAATCTCTTTGCCTCATCAGGCAGAGAGGAGTTTCCCATGTCCTGGAGGAGGGCACTAACCACAAAAAGCTATAAGGGTGGACCATGACTTCCTCCTCTTTTAGGCCATTTTGTGTGGAGGCAGCCCCTGATCATATCTACCATATCAGGCCCTGCAGAAAAGATAGATGAATAACTCTGGAGCTTATATGAGTTTCCTAGAGTGGGGCAGAAATGTGCATGCCAAGAAAAGTTTTACTGAAAAAATTTAGGCACTGCTTGAGTTTAGGTTCCTACAGGGTTAAGGCAGCAGCTGAGCAGGGGTTTTGTGGAACACATCTATGGCTAAAAATGGAATTTAGGCACCTAAATCTGGCCTAAGTACCTTTGTGGATCTGGGCCTTTGAACCTTTTTTTTTCCATGCCCAAAGTCATGGACCACTCACAATCTGGGCATTGGGATTTAATAACATGAACCTTAAAAAGTCCTCATTATATTTTAATTATAACAAAAGAGGAAAACCTAAAGGCAAAACCAGCCATGTCCATTGTTTAGTATCCAGGTTGCTTTCTGAATCATATTTGGGATAGCAGTTGGGTTTTGCAAATTACCTATTGCAGTCATTCTTCATTTTCAACACACAAAATACTTTTGGCGGTATGTTCTGCTCGTATATATTTTTTTTTTTTCATCTTTTGGGGCCAAAATTATATCAGATTTTGGCCTATTTTCACAGGAGTCAAATTTACACAAGTGATAGAAATATGGGAAAGAGTATTTTGGTGTTGGCTTTGCCTTGGTTGTTTTTTGCTTATGAAGTGAAAAAGAGTTTCACCTATTTACAGCAGCTGTGAATTTGGTCTGTTATGTCTAATGTATATTTAAAATGGAAATAACTTGTAATTATTAAGGACTGATGTGGCATTGCAACTGTAATGGACAATTAAGTTAAAGAAGCTCTAATTAGCAAGAGTGTCGGAAAATGCTTGGCAGTGGTGGGAAAGCTCTGGAGAGCTTGATTTGGTGTGATTTCAAGGATAATTATCTGAAATGAACTCTAAAGTGAGATTTTTGAAGCTACCTAAGAGATGTGAATGCCAGCTCCCATTAGCAATAAATGCGTGTCCAGATCCTCTCATCAGTGTTGAAAATATCGCCTCTGCACTTCTGAGGGGTGAAGAATACCTTTCAGCTATCTAATCCTTGGTTGGAGAGCTTCTCAACTCCCCAGTCTATTAAGGGTCTATACTGTGCTTTGATTTAGAGAAGCAGTATGAGACTTACTTCAGAATTCACCAGCGTCACTCTCAGCCAAAGTGATTGTCACTGAATGACTCAGGATGAACCTTCTCTCAGTTGCTGAGTGTGATGTTTGGATTCTAGTCTTTGCCAATCCAGGGAATGACACAGGCCTCATGTACCTGGCTGACTCCCTTGGAGCCTTGGAGATTTGCCTATCACTTAATGACAGAGAATTGCTTACAATAAAGAAGCATTAGATATAATTCGTTGCCATCTGCCTTTATTTTGCTAATTCACATGATTGGACACCACATTTGGTTTGTTTATGTCTGCAATTCATCAAACCCTTTATATTCCTGTTTATGCATAAGGAAAGAACAGCCAGCCACAAAAGAAGTGTCTCAGCTATTGCACAATATATGTGCAAATTAAAGAAATTATCTGGAAAATAAAAAGAACATACAGCATTTATTGTAGATTTTAGACAGACTGCACTAGCTTACAGTATATGTACTTATATATACAATTTATTCCAGCAGCTGTCATATCACATTGAGTTTGTGCTACAGTACCCCTGAGATGTAGAGAAACTTCTCTAGGGAAACCGTCGTAAAAACTGTAGTGTTTTCAGGGAAAGAACTGTGTTTCAGTAAACAAGCACACATCCTAGTTTTGAGTTCTCAATTTTTAAATAACTAATTCTGTTCTCCCCAACCAGTTATACTGAGATTCTCTCCATTTTTAAAAAAAAATAACAGGAATCTTTGTTTTTTTAAAAAAGCACCTGCTCTTTTGAATGTTATTTTGAAGGTCCTACACCTAAGTGGAAGACAATGTGACTCTAACTAGGTAGAAGTCAGGAGGCCTCTGGAGATTATACCTTAGAATGTGATATCGCCACCACTGACAGACTTTATTTCCATTATTTTGACTTTTCTCTCTACCCATCCAACCTCTGCTATGGCACGGCCTCAGACTGATTCTGTAGTGCAGTCTGGATGGGGCAAGGGTCGTGTAGCGCTCATGGGTATCAATAGCCATCGTGGGCTTCTCCTCCTTTTGCCGCTCCTCTACTGGAACAGGCAGCAGCTTCTATCCCATTTCCCTTTCTTTTTCTTAGCTACTACCCAAGCTTCCCACATGCCCTTCACCAGACAGTAGCATGCTAGATTCCTGGAACAACATATTGTGCAAGCACCCAAAAACTGATCAGAGGGGAACCCCCCCAGCTCATGGGGCAGGGAGACGATGAGTTCCATTCTGTCTCTGTAGCTCAGCCTGTGCTCAGCCCCCAAACTCCATGGAGTAGACATCCCCATTTGTCTAAAAGGGAACTGGATAAGTTCATGGTGGCTAAGTCCATAAATGGCTATTAGCCAGAAAGGGGTTAAGAATGGTGTCCCTAGCCTCTGTTTATCAGAGGATGGAGACGGATGGCAGGAGAGTGATCACTTGATCATTGCCTGTTAGGTTCACTCCCTCTGGGGCACCTGGGCACTGGCCACTGTCGGTAGACAGATACTGGGCTAGATGGACCTCTGGTCTGACCCAGTACGGCCTTTCTTATGTTCTTATGTTCTTATGTCTCCCTGAACAGTAATCCACAGTTGTTCCCTGACCTGAAAGGCACATTTATGACCTCTACTCCCCCACTCCCAAATAACCATTATCCTTGGCATGCCATGGGAATGATCGTGTAGAGCTACTGACAAGCTCTGGGAGCAATGCTGCTAGAAAACATTATGAAGAAGGAACTTGTGAATTCCTTCCCAAGACCTTATAGAACATTTTAAAAATGACCTTGACAATGGTTCAGTGCTCCCCATAACCCAACCCGAAACAGTGCAATCAGTATAACCAAAACATTATCACTCACCTCAGCCGAAAATGATGAAAGGTCCTCAGAAAATCAATGAATATCTGCTTCCTCATTCAGACGTTCTGCAGCTATTGGTTGTCATCCCATGTATCCAGGATGATGTGGTGTCACTATACTGTGCTGGTTCTCCAGGACCAGAAGTAACAGTCCACCTGTGAGCATACTGCTGCATTCCCTGCATTCAAAACATCTGTTCGATGAGACCCAGGTGGATTTTCATTCCCCCTCTGGGTCAGTTCTCTGTATCTGAAATATTTCTGGATAGAGCACATCCAGTATCTGGTAATGCACTGCATGAGCATTTGTCCCAGGAACAGTAGCAGGAGCAGAATGATGACATCATGGACTTGATCTATGCCTCCAACCCACTTTGGCAAAAAGGAGAGATGGGAGGGAGCTGCCATCATCAAATATGTGAACATGGCTTACAGTTCCATCAATATGCAGTAAGTCAATTCCTAGAGATTCTTCTGTGATGCACAAGGATCGGGGATACCATCCCTGAAATACAAACAGAGTCCTGTGGCACTTTTGAAGACTAACAGATTTATTTATCACATGAGCTTTTGTGGGAGGAAATCCCACTCATGCAATAAATAAATCTGTTAGTCTTCAAAAGTGCCGCAGGACTCTGTTTGTTTTTCTGCAATAGACTAACACAGCTATCTCTCTGGAACATCCCTGAAATGTTAGTACTAATGTTATGTACCGAAAAAGTGCAATGTGAATGAAGGAATTTGCTAGTATATACACTGCATGTGTGGACACGTAATGTGAATATGAAGTACACGCTCTAGCAGTACATAGACAAATAACTGTGTACACTCACAAGTGTAGAGGTAGCCCAACAGCCCTAGAGTAGCCTGCCTTCGGTCCATAGCACAATGCTAAATGACTGCAAGAATGACTTGCCAGCCTGTACACACATTTACACGGCTACCCCTCTGTAAATTGCCTGCCTAAATTTCCTCAGAGGCTGAAGTTCAGTCAGTTCTCTTTCTTTTTCATAAGTATAGGATAAGGGTCTGGGAATGGAAATTTCTAATGGTCCGAAAGATCATTCTTGAAATGTTCGGTTGGGAATGGAGATGGCACAGAGATTGAAATGGAAAGATGAATTGCAGGTAGTTAATCATTATTCTCTTTTCAAATTATTATGCCTTGTAATCTTTCTTTTTTTGTCAGGGGGACAATAAAATTTTATATTTAAAAAAAACCACATGGTTTTTTGGTCAGAGTATTTTAGCCTTATTTGTGTGCTTTGCTTTCCTATAGTTTTGTGAATATTCTCATAGTTAATAAGCTGGCTGGCGGATACATGAGATCATTTGTGGTAGCAGCTCATTTACCTGGAATGAAAAGTGTACTGTTAAAAGTACCAGATAAGGCCTTTCACTTCACAGTGTATATTCCCCTGAATTTGCTGCACAAATTTTCAAACAGATTTTTATTCTAGCAGTCCAGAACTACACTTTGTAACTCCAATTTACTGACAGAAAATAACAGTCTGTATTGAGTTTGGTATTAAAAAAGTCAAATATTGTGTAGCACAGAAAAAGAAATCACAAAAGACTGAACTGAAGTCAGGTATTTCTATTCAGCTTAGAGACTTTGTAAGTAGTTCTAATTCAACTAACATGAATTATGATAGAATGTTTCTGCTTGTCCTGTTGCTGTTTCGCTGTGTAACTAAAGTTCATCAGAAAAGAACATACCTTGAAAATACATCATAATGTCAGTGCTGTTTGTTGTGTCATTCTAAGGAAATAAGTCCCTGAATTTTATGTGACGTGGGACTTTATGGAAAGAAGTGTAAAAATACATAGAGGGAAGAAAAGCAGAATAGGCAAATAAAATGAGAATTACAGCTTGATTGTAAATTTGCAATCTGCCTTGACTAAAGGGTAGCATATAGCTATGAGGCTGTAAGACCAGACCAGAGAAGGAATTGTGAGTAATGACAGACCACTTCACTTCCCATTTGTAATTATCTATCATTCCTAGGGCGACTATAGAAATTGCTTATCTGGAAAAGTAACATGAGGGAAGTATTGAGTATATTTTTAGCAGTCTGTTGCAATGTAGCTTTTAGAAACAAGGAGCGCCAGTACTATACGATTGGTCAGCTCTACCGTAATTTTAGAACCTATGGGTTAAATGATCAAATAGAGATATCATTAAGATTTTAAGAATCAAACAATGGGCCCCACGTATTTATCTGTGACTAGCGATAAGTAATAACCTCATTACTAATGTCATTTAATTTTGATCCTTCAATTGAAGGAGGAGAAACTAGGGTGCATTTACACTTGTAAATTAAGTCGACTTAAGCCTGCTTAAGTCGACTTAATTTACTCTGCATCTACACTACACTTTCCTTAAATTGAATTAAGTTGCTGCTTAAGTCGACCTAAGGAAATTTTAAGTCGACGTTATAAAACCTAGTTTAAAGTTGACTTTACTGGCTTTATTAAGTCGACTTAGCCAGTGTAGATGTGGATTAGCCCTAAGTTTACTTTAAGTCGACTTAAAGCGCCCCCAGGTTTCCCCCACTGCCCTCCCTGCCAGGGTGGCTGGCACAGCTAGAGCCTGGCGTGCCCACCCACAGGGCAGGACACAGCCCTGCCCACCCCGCTTCTATACCCTGCCCCTGTCCCTGTCCTGCTCAGCACCCATTGTACCTGGTACAATGGGGCAAATGCTGAGCCCCTTGGCATTTTGAAAGGGGTGCCCCCCTACCACCACGGACCAGTCCCAGGTCCACCTAGCCCCTAGAAGTCGACTAAGGCGTACAGTGTAGACTCTCTAAGTCGATTTGGCAAGGTTCACTTTAAGTCAACGTAATTTTATAGTGTGGACATGCTAAGTCAACTTATTTGGCCAAGTGTAGACATAGCCCTAAAGTTTGGCTCTCTAGTGTAGGAGGAAGTATAGGCATAAGAAAACAAAGTGAAAGCATAATGCTGGCATATTTGAAAGGCCTAAAAAGTCAATATTCCCTTCTACTGTCTGGAGTATTTCTAGATTTAAGATCTGTTCAAAGCTATTTTATACTTTGGAAAAAGAATAATGAGTTTTGACAAGCCAGGAATCCATATTGGCTGGCTCACCTGGTTCAGTGCATCTTAACACCCTTCCACCTGTGCTTATCTTCTTTATAATATGGAAATAAACTCCTGACAACATTAAGAAAAGCCTCCATGAAAGAAATATGCAGCCAGCACTTTGAAAGTTGCCTTTTTACTGCTTCAGTTATCCTCTGTTGCTTCAGTTGTCCTCTGTTGTACTGCTGAAGTGATGAAAAGTAGGATCAAATCTAAAGACCGCAGAGCATTAATGCTGCAGATAAATTTTGATATTTATTGTACAAGGAGCATTTTTTGGGGGAAAGGTAGAAGAAGGATAGCAACAAAATGATAGCACCTGTAAATGATCACACAATGAAATCTAGTCTACTGAACATGTCTTTAGAATAGCATTGCAAGAAACGGATAATACAAACTGGATTGTGTGATTATCCATTTGGCAGCACCATTCATCACTGACACTGACAGCTTGGTATGTCTGTCTTAACATTGTCTGAAATATAACACAGCTCTCAAATGAAGAATGATGCTCTTGGTATGCCTGCATATTAATAGAGTGACTTTTTTTTACAATTATGCTATGAAGGCTTGTTTTCTTTAGACACATTAGTGACAATAGGAGTAAAACTAATTTGAACTAATTTTAGTTAGTTCGAATTAACTTAATTCGAACTAGCATGGCCCCACTAGAATGCTGGTTCGAACTAAGCAAGTGCCATACATGGCACTTGCTTAGTTCGAATTAGTCAGTTGCATTAAGGTCAATCTGCTGGTTAGTTCGAACTAAGCCGTTAGTTCGAACTAACATGGCCACATTGACTTAATTCGAACTAACTAGTTTGAATTAAGGGTCGAATTAAGGGTTAGTTCAAAGTAAAACTAAGTTTTACTAATTCGAACTAACTTTTCCTTAATTCTACTTAAGGAACTGCATAAGTCAAATTAAGGAAACTCAAGTTTAGACACAGAGTAAATTAAGTCGACTTAAGCCTGCTTAAGTTGACTTAATTTACAAGTGTATACGCACCCATAGTGTCACCCTATGAATCCCCTTATTTACAGATCGCCAACTGATTACTTATGCAAGTCCCCTTCACAATGACATCAGCTGGTCTGGACTCCAAATATTATAAACAATTCAAATGCAAGTTATCTGAGCTATTTTAATAGCTCCAGGAAGATCCTTACACTCATTCTTCATTTGAGTGGCTTTGACAGCAGGTGTGTAAGACAATGCAGCTCCTGTCAAAGCTACCTTTGATTAAGTTAGGCAGTTCCTGTTCAGGTCCCACTTGAGTTTCTGCCTGAATTTCCTCATAATAACAGCTGAGCTTTCATTAGCCCCCTGGGAACGGATCAGAACACCCTCACTTCATCAAATATCTAACAAACTCACATATGTGCTGTACATATTAGCAATATTTGCATATCTTTGCAATTCCAAGTGCCCACCTGCTTACTTACCAGATATGGTTAAATAGCCCGGAGGAGAATTAAGGTCCTGTAGTAAACTGACATACCTGGGTTCAATTCCTAGCTCTGCCACAAATTTGCTATGCAATCTTAGATAAATTACTTAATTTGCCTCTGCTTCCAAAGCATAAGATGATAATAGCAATAATTTCTGTCTCCCTCCTTTGTTTGTGTGGTATATTTAGATTACATTTTAAGATGTGTGAGGAAGGGACTTTCTACTGCTTTGTGTTTGTATAATGATAAGATATTTACTTATTGCTTTGAAAACATACATAGTTCAAAACCCAGTAGTAGTGTGAAATTTTGTGTTCAGTCTGTTGAAGTGATGCATGATATGTTATTATGGGAACACATGTTACTTTTGCACTGGAGATTGGGTGATAAAAGCCAACGTTGGTGCAATAAAAGAGTGGTGATAGAGGAATCTACATAATAAGGAGCCAAAAGTCTGTGGTCCAAATTTGCAGAATTGTAAGCATGCAATCAGTAGTGGTAATGAAGCCATTTGATACTTTTGCTTGCCTACTGTGTGCACGATTTCTGCAATTGTGAGTTCGGGTTACACACACATCTGGTGTGCTCAAATTAGAAAATCCGAGTTTCTCTAGTTTATAAGAAAATTTGCTTTTACTTGGATGTACATAGAAATAAATTCTGAAAGACTTTAGCAAAGATGGATTTTAGAAAGATAAAAAAAATCCAAGAGAAAGTTGCTTTTGCATTTGTGTAGCTGTTCTTAACATTTACATTTTGTTAGAAAAAATGAAAGCAGTTGGAAGATTAACATGGTTATTTCAGAATGAAACATTATATCTTTCATAAGGTAATTGCTTAATAGGAAACCGCATTTAGCTTAAAAATGAAAAAAATTACACTCTTTATAACATTCAGAAAGCTTCAGTACAGAACCCTGAAAATGAGACCGAGCGAGCAAGAAAGAGAGCTAGCACTTAATAATGAAGTCTATCTCTAAAGAATGTGTTGCAATCTTAATTTTTTGACGTTATAATTAAATAAACACTGTATTGATTAACTATGGTCTGAAATCCTTGCATGCTTGTGTCTCTCAAGTCACAGGCTATATAATTGGAGCAAGACACTCTGAAACATTCTGCTCAGGTGTCAGAGGTAAAACAATTATCTGATGTGAGGGAGAGTGATTGATAGTGATCCAAAACTGCAATGTTCAAACAAAAAAGGAAAAGAAAGCACAAAAAGGGAAAATAATCAGCATGGTTCCCTGACTATATGAGCAGTTAGAGCTGTCTGTCTCAAGAGAGGCAAAGGATTGGATGGGCATAAAGAAAAAACTACACAGTCATGCCAGAGATGGTCTCTCCAGGGTATATTTGGGCCACAATGGAAGGTATGTGAGAAGTTTGCAGACTGCCATTACCTGTGCTATTCCTAGCCTTCAGATAAATAGAAAATGGTGGCCTCCGTGAATGTCAATTCAGGGCGTATTGAAGTTGCTACCTTTATTTTTGTTTTTAAAAATGTTGATGCAAAACTTTCTGAAGACATTTTTAGTAGCATAATGTTCTGACATTAGTGTTCAATTTTCAGTGCAACTGGGCAGACAAATCAAAAAGTTACTAGCTCTTAGAGATATAAAATATTAGTCTTCAGATTTGGTGCTGTCAAGCAAATGAGACCCTGAATCTAATAGTTTCTGATAAGTATAAAATTCCTTTATATTTCCATAGAAAACAACTTGGAATATGAGATGTATTCTCATTCTATGCCTCTATTGTGTGCTAGGTTTCTTCATGTGCGTCAATGACACAACCTTCTGCATTCAGAAAAACATTTTTATAGAGGTTATTTGGTTTTTCAGACATGCTGAATTTGCAAATAAGAAACGTTCAGAGCTCAGTTTGTCTTTAATGCCACCACATTTCTTCTGTTCAAACACTTAAGACTTGCTGATCAAAAATGCCTATCAAATTGAGCTAAATTGGTGTACTACAAATTTGTGATGCTCAATTTAACATTACTGTGAAAAATCCATTTGGGATAGCAGACTTTGCCCCAGGGATTGAGAAGAGTCACAAAAAATAAGATGCAAATCCTGAATTGCTAATTAAAAATTATAGCATTGGGAGATGTTTAACATTTCCTCCTATATTTTGACAAGCAAGCCCAAATTCTCCAATGTGGCTGCTCTGTACTGACTGACTAGCAGATTATAGCCTGAAAGCCAGTGTAATTGGCGGTGGGACAGATACCCAAGTAGGAGAATGCTCTGATGGTTTATGGATTATTTTGTGGTTCTGACTCTACCATTCTTCTCCCTGCTGGCAGAGACAAGACTGGAACACATCATACCAATTCCCAGCTGCTCTGTCAGCCACAAATGTTGAGACAATTCACAACCCAAAACTCTGAATTATGCAAATAGCCTCTGTCTTTGTTATGTGCTGAACCAAACTTCAGGTATTGAGGCTAGATTCCACCTCTATCTTATTTGAAGGCAAATTTTTGAAAGCACCCTCCATTGCGAACATAGCAGAGCACTGAAAGTTGCACATGTTCACAGCTGCCTCTTTAGTTTTATTTGTGGCATAATTAGAGTAGCACAGGAGACTGAGTTCAGGTGCAGACACAGGGACAGTTTCTTCCCTTCTTTAGGAGCAGATTAAGCCCTAATGTGAGAAAGCTGAGGCAGAGGGAATGATGAGCTGGGTAGCCTGTGGTTTCAAGGAGGCGGTAGATAGGGATACAGTGTCAATGGCCTGGCAAAGGTGGCATGCAGAGGAGAGGCTCAGAATGGAGTGCTTGCTCATTTTCAGAAGAGAGCAGTTACACCAAGGGAGTTATTGGTGTGTAGGAGCTCCAAATGGATAAGTTGGTTGATCGGAAATAATTTTTTGTGTGAGGGAGGAGGATGGGATGGTGTCAGAAATGATTTTTTCCAGGGGGTGGGGGTAGGGGTGGGTATGAAATTGTCAGCCTCAACCAATCACTTGTATTACAAGCAGCCACTGCTGTCAGCATTCCTTTACAGATTAGTAATTTCCTTGTAAAGTATTCAGGAATGTCAATGTATTTAGAACAATTTTTGTATTATAAATCAGGAGATAGATTATATGAACATTATTTTTGTGGTAGATGTACATTTATATATTGTGCAAAAACATCTGTGATAAGTAGAGAATGCCTTATACCTATGCTGATTATTTAGTTTTGTATTGATAAACTCTATGCACCCCTTCAGTATCTCTGAATATTTGTAAAATGTTGAGCAATAAAATGCCACAGGGATGGACATAAACCTCCAACTGCCCTCCTTGTCTACATAAACTATCTCAGTAGCCATGATTCCTGATGGAATATCTTGGACAAAATAGATACATACACACACAGTGTTCCTCCCTGTAACTTATAGCATCATCTCTCCACTACTTTTTGTGAGTAAATATTTTGTTGCTTTTCCAGCTAATTGCAATGGAGAAAAAAAACAGGGGTAAATGAAAGCAAGTGTAATAACAGAGGAAGAAACAGTATGGTGGCAGTTACTAGGAAGTGCATTGTTTTCTGTGAGAATATATACATCTTTCTGGTTACCTTCCCGCAGGAAACAATATACTGGATAATGTAAATTTCCTAGATTCCATTAATTTCTCACAGAGGTTATAAGCCCCCCACCTGCAGAGAATGCTACTTTTCTCTAGTCTCTATTGGACAATAAAGCTAACAACAGTTAGGTATGCAGGAGCTCTTATTTGTTACCACTTTGAATGCTAGATAGGTTTCTGCCTCTATTTTCCTTACTGCTTAGGCCATTCCCTCCTTCTGAGCAAACAGGGGCACATTCTGGTGTTTACATGCCCCAATATAGAAAATCAAGGTCAGTGACAGAAAGATAGAACTAATGACAGAGGAATTAGTAAGACTCTAGCAGTTGTTCTATGGCTTGAAGTCAGATTAATAAAAACCTGGGTTAGAATAAAATCCTATGTTACAACACTACCCTGATATACTACTGTAAGAGTGATAGACAAGGGAATTTAAACACCCATAGGAATGGGATTTTCCTGTCAAGAATACATAATAGAGAAGAGCTGATTTTACTTGGTAGTTAGGAAAAAATGTTAAAAATGCTTTACATTATGTTAACAAAATGTAAAAACTTCAAAAAAACCTAACTAAAAAAACGATTATCACCTCCTAAGCAAAAATTGCCTTCTCATACTGTCTTGTTCAGTAAGAAACACAGTGATTTTTAAATGAGAACTGGTCTATATCTTATTCTTCAATCCTTATGGGATTTTCAAATTTCCCTGGTGAATAAGACATTCATTGTAATGCATCCTGGTAGCAAATTATTGATTTTTATGGGAGAGCTGCATTTGCTATGTTTCAATTTAAATTGTTTGAAAATTGGACTCCTGTTGCATGTAAGCCTTCTTGGAATAAAGATCTGTATTATAAAGAAGAATAAATGGTTTGCAGTGACCTATAAAATCAGAAGGGGACCATTTCACTTTGCAAAAAGTTCAGGTGCTGGGGATATGAGCCCCAGCGGTATTTTCAGTTGTTACCAAGTTCCAAAGTGTTGACTTTTGCCAACCTAAATTGTATCAAATCCAAGTAGCATCTCACAAGTATACAATGCAGAGTTTTAGAAATGGTGCTTCAAATAACATAAAACCCTTCACTCAAGTGTTCAGAGTACACATTAATTATTCTTAATATTTATTTAGGGCATAACTTGCTAGAAGCTTCAGACAAATGTGAAGATAAAGTACTTCAGCAGGTGTAAAGAACAGTAAATTCATTGGCTTCAAGGAAGCTACAGAGATTTAAATCATTTTAGTACCTAGCCTATTGTTTCTACAGCTCAGAATGTATTATTTATACATAATCAACATATAGAAAATTCTAGGGATGAGGATACAACAAAAACGAAATGATCAAACAGAGTTCTGAAGCACATAGGCTATGTCTACACTTGTGTAGTTAAGTTGACTTTGTGTGTCCACACCAAAAATTAAAGTCGACTTAAAGGGGAACTTACAAAGTAGACCTAGAGCATCCACACTGGACACTCTAGGTCAACTTTGTGGGGCTAGGGGGACCTAGGGCAGGTCCAAGGAGGGCGGGTGGGGTACCCCTTGCTCAATGCCAGGGGGCTCAGCCTTTGCCCCATTGTACCTAGGTACAATGGGGCAAAGGGGGACAGGAACCCTGGCAGGGCATAGGGGCAGGGTAGGCAGAGCCCTGCCCTGTGGGGGGCATTCCAGGCTCCCTCTGTGCCCCCCCGGCAGGGAGGGCATTGGTGTAGCCCTGGGGTAGCCCTAAATCGACTTAGGGCTACCCCACGGCTACACTGGCTTAAGTCGACTCTAGGGAGTCGACTTAAGCCTTAGGTCTAGTGGAAAGGAGGTTTTATAAAGTCGACTTAATTTTCATTGTCGACTTTATTTTCTTTAAGTCGACTTAAGCAAGCTGCTTAAGTAGACTTAAGAAAACTGTAGTGTAGACGCAGCCATACTTGTTAGCAATACAATTTAAAACAAATAAACAAAGGCCTTGTGAAAGAAGTATGAGTATGCATGGGCAAAAAGTGTTTCATGGTCAAATAATTTAATTCCAGATCATTCAGAATTCCACTGAAGGTTGTAGAGAGTTCCTTGGTATGGTGACCCACTTTTTGCTTCCAATGTATAAGTAAAAAAAAAACCCTCCCTTCCAAGGAACAAATCTTCCTTAAAGAATATAGTAATATAGTTTAATGGACACATCACTTTAAACCAAGACTTTGCCATCTGTTTTGTATCTAGTTATAAATGGTAATTCATACACAAAGTGTACTGTAAGTGATTTAAATGCCTGTATGAGTGCTTTATTCAAAACAGCATGCATCTGTTTTTTTTTTCTCATGGTTTCAGATACAAATCACTTTAGAAAACTGCTCTCCTCTGGTGTATATTATTTCATGGCAAACAGATTCACTGCCCAAATCAGAGTCTGGATGACATAAGGCAACATGAAAGCAAAAGCATCAATATTGTCAGACTCCATAATTAGAAATATGTTACAATATTAAATTAAACTCATTTATTAATCCCCTCGGGGAGTTCTGTCAGGAAACTTGATCCTGGAGGTTTTGTTAGGATGAAGTTAGCTTTTCTCCTGAAATTTTTTTTATAATCCCCCCCCGCACCTTAAAATGTTATTACAAAATAAATGTAATGGATCCAAATGCAGATAATATAAATCTTAATCCTTAACATGATGTGCAATGTTGTGTTCACATTACTGTTTCATGCAAATCTTTTTTTCAGCACCTTTTTTGAATGCATTGAACTAACTTTAGTAAACAAGCATTGATTTCTTTTTGCCTGTATCTGAAAGCAAATAAATGTGGACCAGGAGGCTGGAGAGGCTCATACATCGTCCTACTTGAGCCCTATTTTGAGGGTTTAGGTAGAAATTAAGTGATGTATGCTCGTTGCGCAGTACAGGCATGAACTTCACTCAAAATGAGCATCCATCCTTTCCATACTCTCTATTCTAACCCTACCCCTGAAATCTTTTTCTTTTGGGAGCTTCACCAGGCTAGAGAATGAGGGATCCAATATTGCTACTGATAGAAGAATCTCTGTAAAAGATAATCAGACATCATGTTGAAGTATCTGGGAGTGGATTGGATAAGAATGAGATCTCATTTGTATCACTGTAAATCTGGAGCAACTCCAGAAAAGCCTGAAATTACTTTGGGCTCCCAGTACACTGGTACAAGTGAGCTGAGAATCTCCTCTATTGTAGAAAAACAAACAGAGTCCTATGGCACTTTTAAAGACTAACAGATTTATGTATTGCATGAGCTTTCGTGGGAGAAAATCCCACCTAGCCAGATGCTTTGAAAATGTGAAATTTATAATTATTTTTGCTTTTCCCTCTCTCTTTCTGCTTTTCTTTTCCTAGTTTCTCCTAAACTGAACGTAAACTAGATAATGGTGGAATGAAATTTTCAAACCCATGATGTTGTAGTGGGTAAGAAAATTGGCAAAACAAGTTCCGTTTTCATTTCTTACTCTGAAGTCTCTATATAGTTGAATTATACCATTCCATAAATACTGCATGGCAGTTACAAATATACTTTTAATGTACTATACTTTTGTAAAAGTATTACTGCTGTTGTGAACCTGTATCTGCAAAACACCCCCTAGTAGCTCTCCATATTGAATGAAAATTTACCCTACTTTTACTATAGCTTTTTTAAATACAAAGTGATGAGAATAGATTAATTTATTCTCATAGTACTAAATGGAAATTTTATCTATTATCTTCAGTGACCGCACACCTCTCTGCAAATGCTGTAAGTTAATTTTTCTCACAGCAACTACATATCAGGGCTCAGATTTCCTCATTGTGCCATATGCTCATTGTCGCATTAGACAAAGGTACCTTAGTCTGTCACTCTGAAGTACTTCCAGGAGATGAAGTGAATAGCTCTGGCTCCTTCAGGATTAGGAACTGAGTTGGGTAAATATAGTGGATTGATGTTTGTGAATAGATTTGTGAATAGCAAAACTAGCTGATTTGCTTTCTGGCTTTTATGACTCCCACAAGCATTCAGGCCAGTGAGGTTTTATGCAAAATAGTATTTTCAGAAAGCAAATGTCATAACAACTAACATGAAGAACATGCACAAGAGAATTCAGATGGGCATGCTCCTATGGCCAGTCTGAAAGCTCTTTATAGGTCAGAAGGAGAAGAACTATGGTTATTGTAGAGCAGGAGAAAGAGAAACATATAGGTACAGTAATTGTGAGGAAATTGCAGATATTGGTATGCAACCTCTATAGAGAGCAGCAAATGAAGTGTCAATAGCTTTGTGTCATTGTAGGATCATCTGTATACCTGGTCAACTTGCTATGACCCTGTCTGCACCTAGGAGGAGAAGGAATGACTGCCCTAGAACAGAAACTTTCCAGTACTGCCTTGGAAAATGACATCCAGAGATGTATGCTGTGCTGCAACTAGATAGAACTCCATTTGCCTTTGTCTACACTTGCCACACTTTTCATATGTAAGATACCTTGCATATCTACCATCGACTTATTAATTCCCACTGACTGTCTCTTACACACTATAGTAAGGCAAATGGAAATGCCATCCGGTCGCCTTAGCACTACGCTACTTCTGGGGCTGGAGTTATTGATGCGAACTACAGAGCGATTGAGTGCGCCTTGACACACCGCTCAATCGCACCCAGAAGAGCGCACTGATGGAGGTGATTTTGCCACCATCAGTATAGACATAACCTTAGCCATGGGGAGGAATGAGGAACCGACATGAGGGTGATGATGGGTAACAGTGGCAGTGCCTCTGAAATGAGGGTGGCAAGCATTAGGCCAGGTGGTGACCCGGTGGATCACAGAAAAATATAAGAATAATAGAGGGCCTTGTATTTTGTCTTTGATGTTATATCAGCTTTCTGTCCCAGTTGCTATCCTGTCCCTCCTAGAATCTACATAGTTACCCCATCATAATGATTATCTTACATTGTAAGGACCTTAACTGCGGTCTTAGTACTAATGTAATTTCTAGAGTTGCTTTTATTGATATCTTTTATATTTTTCTAAAATCCGTGTATGCTGTGCTCCTTTAAACTCATTAAAAAGCCCCTCAGAGGATTGCTTGTGGTTCAAATACCATAGAAAAAAATAATTCTTAATTATATGCAGAGGGATACATGAAATGGAATTTACAGATTTAATGCCCTTCTTGACTGAATCCTTAAATATATTGTTGTTTCTTCAGAGAGCTGAAATGATGCCATTATCTTAAGAGATGAAAATGTTCGTGAAATCAGTGGTGCAGTACCGGGCTTTTAATTTGATAGAGATTCTTAGAACTAAATAGCTCCTTTGGTGACATTCTTTTAGTACTCTCTGCTGACTGGGAGGGCAACATTTTTTGATGATAGTAAGTTGTAATATGTTTTTGGCTAAGTGCAAGATATAATAATTTGAGTCATGTTCATTGCCATTAGTGCTGCCTGCCTTGTGAAAGAATGATAAACACCACTTTAAAATGAATCCATAACTTGAAGTGCACACTTTCAAGGGAGAAGGAACCTGTAAAATCTCACTAGTGCTAAAAGTCTTAGAGAATAGAGAAATGTTTCATTTGCCATCACAATGCTCAAGAGGGATTTTATAAAACCTCTACAATTAGGAAGGATTGTAGGTATGTATTTATATTTTAAAAACTACTTATGTGATTCCATTTTCTTAGGATATGTACATAGCTAACCTATGTAAATCCATGTTCTTTTTACTGTTTATTCTTATCCTTATTGTTAAATTCACTTGCTAAAGGGTATGTGTGAAGTATAGTCCAATTGAAATTAATGAAACCATTCACATGTGTACAATTAAGCAGGTGTAGCTCTTAATATCTTAAGGGAAGAATGTGTGGGTTAAATCCTATCTCTACTATTAGCTGTGGGAATTTTGCCATTGATTTTAAGGGAGGCAGGATATTACTCTTGTCACCATACCAGTTTGCACACTACCTAATACAGCTTGGCCCTGATCATGACTGGGGTCTTTAGGTGCTACTGCAATATAAAAATAAATAAGTAAGTAAATAAATAAATAAATAATTCTGTGGTCATCATTTGAATTACTCACCCTGTGCTATTATCTGGGGAAATGATCATCAACACAACTCGATAATGCTATTTTTTCCAGACATTCAAGTTATATATATTCATTAAATTGATCAAAGATTTTCACCATTCTTAGATTAAAATTGGGAAAAGTTACACTAGTAGTCAGCTATTTGACTGGAGCTTTCTGACACAGTTCAGAGAATGTCATTCTCTTTCAGCTTCTTTTCAGTCTATTTTAACATTGAGATGAGTTGGAATTGAACTACAGTACTTGCTAATAACAGATAGACAGCTAACCTGAACCACTAATTATCTGGAAAAGTCCAACCTGAACATTCAATGCTGCAATTATCTCAAAATGACTAGCTGGATCTGGGCAATTATTGTTTCTTTGACACTTACCATCATATCTGTAGCATGAAAAATGAGTTACCTACCCCCCCAAATGGGGGCAGTGGTGTCAAAATTAGAAGAATAAACAATTGGATTTTAATTTTGCTGTGGACTTTTGTGTCTCTAACTGATGCTTCACTCAATTCTCATTATGTTAAGTAACCAGTACATAGCGTATAATTTACTATAGATTTAATTAAATACATGCGACAAGCACCAAAGATTTGTGCAAAAAGACAGAATTAAGAAACACAGGCTATGTCTACACTTGTAAAGCTATGCTGATTCTGTTAAGTCAACTTAACAAGGTTGACTTTAAGTTGACCTTGTTAAGTCGACTTAACAGAGTGGCTAAACTTTAAGCCAACTTAAGTTGACCTTGTTAAATCGACTTAACAGTAGACATAGCCATCCACACTGACTTTAAGTTGACTTAATAAGGTCAATTTAGCACTATTCCCTGCCCACACTGGCTTTAAGTTGACTTAAGAAGTCAATTTAAGGCTTAAGTCGACCTTCAGAGGTGGTGTTATTAAGTCGACTTAAGGAAGCTCTTAAGTCAACTTAATAAAAGCCCAGCATGGACACGGCTTTGTGTAGGTCGACTTAAGCGTCTTTAAATCGATCTAAGTTGCCAGTGTAGACGCATCCAAAGTTAAGTTGACTACTTGCATCCTCGGAGAGCTGCGGCTTCAAAGGGAGCCATGGCTCCCAAGAGAGAAGGGGCTTCCTGGCAAGAAAGGAGCCAGGGCTTCCCAGCAAGAAGGAAGCTGCAGCTCCCTTGTCCCCACCCCTAGATCGACTTAGGGAATTAAATTGATCTAGGGCAACCACACCAGTTTTAGGTTGACTTAACAAATCGACTTAGCCGTAAAGTTGACCTAAAGAGAGGGAGTTATTAAGTCAACTTAAGGAAACCCACACTTTAGGTGTGGACGTGGCATTCCGACCTAACTTGCAAGTGTAGACATACCGAAGGAGTACTGTGGCACTTTTAAAGACTAACAAATTTATTTTTCGTATGAACTTTCACGGGGGAAAAAAATTTTTTGTTAGTCTTTGAAAGTGACATAGGATTCTTTGTTTGTTTTGCTGAACTAGACTAATATGGCTACCGCTTTGGAACTAGCTGAGGTAGTTTTCTAAAGGAACTATCTTTCATGGATCCCTTTGTAATTTGGGCATAGGGGACATGATGGATACAGGATATTCATATTAGGTGTAGGGCCACAGCACTCTTTGCTGAGGAGATTCTAGGCATAGGACTCTTCTCATAAGGGAGCCCATGGAGGCTTCTATGATTTAGAGGATCACCTCAGGGCAGTCAAAATTATGTCAGATGTTGTTTCAGCCCCAGGAATAGTCTAGGATCAGTAATTCAGTAAGGTGCAAAGGTGGCTTAAAGCCACTTTATTTCCTTCTCACTGGGCTGAGAATTCTAGGCTCCACTTCTTAGCCATACAGCACAGAATCTCAGCTGACATATGGATCTCAATCAATTACACTCTCCCAGATACTAACAGAGCTGGTCGTAGGTGAGTTGGAGAGTGGTCTGTGTATGTATTATAAAGATCTAATTCAGAATACTCGCCATTAGGAAACAGGATCTCAAGAGAAACTGTGCCTCAGAACAATGTCTCCGGGGATCATTTCCTTCCTAGGATTGCTACTGGAGCAACTGCACCAAAGACTTATTCTAACTCTAAGTTTAAGAACATTACAGCATATAGCAATTTATTTTTTGTAAAGTTCTTTGCAGATATTAATTAACAGATTAAGTGTTTGTAGTATATGAATAAAAATGGCACCTGTGGTAAATTTCTGAGGATAGAAATAAAAGCTGTCAGACCCTGAGTTCTCAGGCTTTTGAGATTAAGATGGTCACCAGCTGGAGTCAGAAAGAGCATTTTTCCCACAGCATAGTCTGTACAATTAGATGCACTGAAGGGAGTTTCTAAAGCTTGTTGAATTGGCCATTGTCAGAGACAAGCTACTGTAGAAGATAGACTGTTAGTCTTCCCAGGTACAGAAATTCTTATGTTTAGTTATTAATGCACAGAGGCTATGTCTACACTGGCAAGTGAGTTCAAATTAAGGAAGCTTAATTCGAACTAACTTAAACCTTGGCCACACTAGGCTTTCATTAGTTTGAATTAAGGGCTTCCTTAATTCAAACTAATAAATTAGATTATACCTTTCGAACTAACCCTTAATTGGAACTAGTTAGTTTGTATTAAGTTAATGTGGCCATGTTAGTTCGAACTAACTGGCACATTGAGCTTAATGCAACTGACTAATTCGAACTAAGCAAGTGCCATGCATGGCACTTGCTTTGTTCAAACTAAAATTCCAGTGGGGCCATGCTAGTTTGAATTAAGTTAATTCGAACTAATTAAAATTAGTTCGAATTAGTTAGTTTGAATTAACTAATTCAAACTAACTTTAGTAAGTGTAGACATAGTTAATGGTTCACTGAACGTCAAAAAGAATGGAAGCTTATTCTAATATCTAGAGAATAATGTAATTAACTAATGATAAAAGTGTCTTAGCAATAGAAGAATCAGGGAATCCAATTAGCATTTCCTATTGTGCTAGTCTGGGTCAAGATCTTGCTATTGCGTAGATAAAGACAAAGGGCCAGATTCTTAGCATGGCTCCATCAAAAACTGACTGTAATTGAATTATTTATGACAGCTGAGAATTTGGCCCAATGTTACTATACCTGCAGAGATCAAAAAGATTTTACAATACCCATAAGCCTAAAACCAAATTAATCACCAGTCTATTCAGCATGGACCCACTTGCAGAATCCCATATGCTTCTAAGGGAATTGGATCTGCTTAGAATCCAGTCATTCTTTCAAGCTTAGGCCTCTTGTCTGACACCAACCATTGGGATATGATACACAGCAATCCCGCCATGTATACCAGTCAGTGCATGGAGTGTTAGCACTCTGTAGATTTTACACTCCAGCTTACTGTGCACTATCTCTTCATAAAGACAAGCCTCAAGATCTCTGAGATGAGTGGAACACTAGTATCACTAATTTTTGTCTTACAAAAGCTAGGATCTCTCAGATATAATTCTTGTGTATGTAGGGAAATGTCTCTTCACTAATGCAGCCAGTGGAGGCAGGGTTATTGAGTGCGGAGACACTGATAAAATGGTGCATGTGGGAGGGACTTTTCAAAGTTTGTTTTACCATGTGGGGTTTCATGTTTTTGCCTTTTTATATTACTTGCTTTAGTGTTCCCTGCTACAGAGTTTTCAAACTTGTTTGTAGAATAAGATAGTGTTTCAGTCACTACTGCTTTATCATTTTCTATTAGCATGCTTTGCAATGGTAGTCGTCCACTAAAGACTCCTTGTTTGAGGCTTTATGATTTTTTTCTCTCTCTGTGACTCTGTCACTTTTAGTTGATAACCAAATGGCAGATTGCTTTGGCTAAAAGTCAGAAGACACATGCTTAGAGATTTTATTCATAACATATAACAGTTCTGTAGTGATTATGATTTTCAACAGTTCATGAACTATTTATAGTTTCATTAGGAAAAGAAAATTTACTTTTCAAAGTAAGGGTTAATTCAAACTAGTTAGTTCGAATTAACCAATGTGGCCATGTTAGTTTGAACTAAGTGCTTAGTTCAAACTAACTGGCACATTGAGCTCAATGCAGTTGACTAATTGGAACTAAACAAGTGCCATGGATGGCACTTGCTTAGTTCGAACTAAAATTTGCTAGTTTGAATTAAGTCAATTCGAACTAACTAAAATTAGTTCGAAATAGTTAGTTCGAATTAACTATTTCAAACTAATTTTAGCTAGCCATAGGGATAGCATACTCTGCCTGACATTTTTTTCCATCCAGTAATGGTCAATAGTGTGGCTTTGACATGCCTATATACACCCCTCAATTCGAGCACTGACTTGTATAGTGTTTGTATTGAAAAGACAGAAGCAGTTTTAGAGAAGGGGAAGAGAAAAGCCATAGAAGTCTACTAAAGGTATATGGGATATGAAATGCTTTATTTAATAAAAATATTAAAAAAGGGATACAGCATAGAAGGGAAGAGATGGACCCAACCAGGCCAACTCCACTCCTTGTAACCTCTGAACCCAGAACTGTGCAATTGGGTGTCCTTCTCTGGGAACACAGCAATCCACAAATTCTTCCTCCTTCTCCATGCTATATAAGCTTGGGGGGGAGGGGCAGGGAAACTCTAGTGTGAACTCCCAATTAGAAGCTCAGTCTGCAGAACAAATAGAGCAGCATGCAACAGGGACTCTGGGACTCTCATCAGAGTTCTTTCTATAGCTTTTACCCAGAACATTCTCTCCCATCTGCTGACAGGCTGTTTGTTTCAACCCACTTCTAGTCTCTTCAGCTTGGCCTAACTCCTATTGCCCTCCATGTTCTGCTCTTCCCCCCTCCAATCCCACTTACCTCTCTCCCTTCAATGTCCCCTCTCACTTCCTTCTGTCTTTCTATTCCCCTCCAGCTAAAACTCGATGGAAAAAAATCTAACATGACATTTTCAGGCCATTGCATTATTCACTCTTTTTGGATGCTAGCCCTTCCCCCTACTCCTTTCATCTGTCTTATCCTTTTAGATTGTAAACTTTTCAAGGCAGGGACTGTTTTTTATTTTCTGTCTGTACAGCACCTGACACAATGGATCAACAATCTCAAATGGGGCCTTTAAGCACTACTGTAATAAAATAAATAATATTAGGAAAATCTCTATAGAAAAATAACTCAAATACATTATCATTAAAGGGAAGCTGAGATATAAGTTCACCATAAATATGGTAGCTTTTAATTGGATCAAGATAAGAAGGAAAAAGTACAGTAAGGTTAGTCTGGAACTATAATAACGTTTGGTAAATCATACCTAAATTACAAGTCTATTTGAATTTGAAGAAAGAAGCATCAAGGACAAATCAGAACCAGACAAATCCAAGTAGTGCTCAGCTAATGCACTCAGTGAGACACAAAAGCACAAACATTTCAGGAGACACTGCAAATCATCCACATTCAGCCTCCTCTCCAAACGATGAACTCGTTTAATGCCAGAAGAATGAGAAGTGAGGGAGGAGAAATCATTGGTCAGCATTTAAGGAGTATGAGACAGGGAAATAACAGAACTGTAACAAACAGAGAATTAGCATTGACGGGAAGTACTTAGGAAAAAGATGGACAGATTGATGACAATAATCTATAGCATGCATTTGAAGAAGTACAGTGAAGATTGAAGATGATAAATTCTGTGGGTCAAGCAGAAAAACAGGAAACCTTCAGAGATTAAATCTAATCTTAATAGCCTTGAAACAAGATGGAGAAAGGCAATGGAGGATGAAAGGCAATGAATTAGTGAGTTAAAAATGGGCATTAAGATAATAACTAAGGAGTTTTTATTCAAAACAAAAAGAGATGAGAAGAAATAGAATGAAATAGCAGAAAGAGCTGTATAGAAGAAAGTCCTCAGCGACATTAAGCAAAAGACATATGAAGAAAAGGAGGATGGAAAATAGAACAAATAGGGAGTTACCAGTATAGAATGTACAGCACATTAATTCATAAAGTTCTATCTTTTACATACTTTAATAAAATTCATACTGAGCAGGTATCTGATTGCTTTATAAGAGTCACAACTATGCTGTTTGACTACATTTCCTGGCTTTTTTCCTCCTAAATGAAGGGTGTAGGGAAATCACACAGCAGATTGACAAGACATTACAGAAATTATGTTAATGTGACCCCTTATTTTTGAGAATGCCAGAAAATGTCAAATGATGAGCAAGCTCATTTAATTCCCCCCCCCCCAATTTGTTGTAGTGATGAGGCAACAGCAAATTTAAATGCAAAAGAGAATTTTAAAGTGAGGGGGAACATGAGGGCAGCAAGAAAACAAAATCAGTGATGTGCTGCCAAAAGCAATTTATCAAAGAACACTCAGTCTGTGCCAGAGCAGGGAATTCATCTCTGAAGTTCCAGGCTAGTGCCCTAACCACTGGGAAGTCCTTCCTTCCTTCTGTTTGCTCTAGATGTTAGAATGGAGAAGAAAACTGGAACCTTAGAGTTACACAGTGCCTTGTAAACTCTCCTTGGGCTTCAGTAGATCTTTTCCCCAAAATAGCAAACAAAAAATACCTGGCATACAGCAAGGATCATCAACACAGGGAGGTGTGATTGGACTCAGCAAAATGAAAAGACTTAAAAAAAGACTCCTGCATCAGACTGGAAGTTTTAAATGGTCTTAAAAGGAACATGGGCATTCTGAGGGAAAACAGCATCAACTTCTGTTGTATTTGAATACTGCTCCTCAAAAGTGCAATGTGTCAAAAGTAGTCATTACAGAGCAAAGTAATGGTTCCAAGTAGAGAATGAATGAAAAGTGACCATGTACCTCAGTAGCAAATATATCTGGCATTGTAAGAATTCTATGAGAAAGTGATTGAGGTTAAAAATGGCCCTGAGTGCCTAACCCAGACCCAAACATCCTGGACTCTATCTTAGTTCAGAAACCAAACTTGGATTTGGATTTGACATTCTGGCTGTAATAGCTGTAATGGGCTGAAGCAAAAATTTAGATACAAAATCTAGATCCAAACTTTGCCACTCAGTTTCAGAATAAACGAGAAAACATATTGCTCCTCAAATAACGTACTGAGCAGAAGTTTCTCAACCCAGCCATGGCTCAAAATGTAAGGACACTATAATATTTAGAAAAGTAAAGAAAGCAGTAAAATGATTATGATGCAGAAGAAAAAGTATTATATGTGACAGATATTGCAACTACATGCAGTTTCTTTGGGGATTATTGTATTAACTTTCTGAATATTATATGGATCATTATGGTCTAGGGATTGTATGGGGAAGAAACATGCGACAGTGTAGAGTAATTACTGCATCCTTAGCATTGTAAACAGCTTCAGAGAAGTATCTTCCTTTGAGGTAATCTGCATGCACTGATCAGGGTGATCAGATGTCCCAATTTTATAGGGACAGTCCTCATATTTGGGGTTTCATCTTATATAGGTGCCTATTACCTCCCACCCCTTCTCCTGATTTTTCACACTATACCATCTGATATACTGATTCAAATATGTACTAGAGGGCTACATCCAGCAAGACCCCTGAATGAAGCTTATGGACACTAGCATTGTACAATTACAGCGTGGGACTAGGCACAAGGGTGCACAATCAGTATGTTATGCTAGCACTTCTGCTTCACAAAAGCTCCTGATGACTACACAGTCTAGCTCCCACTGCATAGCTCAGGTTTCTCTATGGGAAAACCAGAAAAGTAGAATGAAGCCTGGTCTAGACTAGGAATTTACATCGGTATAGCTCTGTCTCTCTGGGTTGTGAAAAATCCAGACCCCTGTGCGACGTAACTAACCTGAGCCAGTTAGACAGCACTAGGTCAATGGAAGAATTCTTCTGATGATCTCACTACCACCTCTCAGGGAGGTGGATTATGTACTCTGATGGGAGAATTCCTCCTGGCAACATAGAGAGTGTCTACACTGAGGAGTAGGCAGTGCACCTTAGAGGCTGCGCCATTGTAGCATTTTAACTGTAGAGAAGCCCACAAGTAAATAAATAGGATTTATAACTAACCTATCTAAATATCTACACACAACAAGGGACAACAACAGTGACACCCTTAACTCACCCAGCAGTATTGTTAATCTATCCAGCTACACACTGAGCCCTGCAGAAGGGTCTGCACTATCTCAGGGACTCTCTGCTCTCCCCACCCCACATCATGCAATTCTGCAGTAACCTAGAAGCCTACTTTTGCCATCTCTGACTCATGGAATATTTCCACCACACCACTGAACAATGCAATAACCCACAGACACCTTCCTACCAACACTACAGAAAGAAAGATTCTACATGGCCTCCTCCTGATGGTCGGAATAACAGACTGGACTTCTACATCGATTGTTTCCACCAATGTGCACAGGCTGAAATTGTGGACAAACAACATCCCTTGCACCATAACCACAGTCATGAAGAACACAAAGCCATCCAAAGCCTCAGAAATGACTCTGATGTTATTATCAAAGGCTATGTCTACACTTACTAAAATTAGTTTGAATTAGTTAGTTCGAACTCCTTTCTCCCCAGGACCGCTCGGGGCTGGCGGCTTCCCGGTCTCAGGGAGAACCAGCCTGGCGTGGGACTGACTCTCTACGGGATGAGCTGCGAGTGGCTTACTGGGGAGAAGGGAGCCCCTGGGGTTCTCCAGCCAGGGTTCCAGTGGGGGATCCCCTCCCACTGGAGCCCTGGCTGGGGAGCCCTTCTCCCCATGACCGCAGCTCCTCTGGTAGGGAAGCCATGGGTCTGGGGAGAAGGGAGCAGGGGCTCCCCAGAGGACAAGGGAGCCATGGTGGCTCTCTTCTGCCAGGGAGCCATGCAGGCTTCCTTGTACCCCCCGCCCTAGGTCAACCAAGTAGACTTAGGGCATCTACACTGGCTTAAGTCAACTGAAGAAGTGGACTTAAGCTCTAGTTTGAATTAAAACAAGGTGTTATTAATTTGAACTAGTTTTTCCTTAATTCGACTTAAGGAGCAGCTTAAGTCGAATTAAGGAAAGCCCAGTGTAAGTGTGTAAGTGGAGTAAATTAAGTCGATGTAAGCCTCCTTAATTCGACTTAATTTCTAAGTGTAGATGCACCCAAGGTCCCCAGGTACCCCGTACTGGTGTAGCAGAATCCATACTACTGATTAAGGCACTAAGTGAAAACCAACTGTAAACTCTGTAAACATGTTAACTTCCTTTTGTCTCTATAGTCATTTTTCAGGAACATTCCGAAGAGCAAAATTCTGTGGGATTTAAATTGTGCATTCCTCCTATAGAATGAAAATGAATGAGCTCCTGACTCTCCATGTAGGTAAATGATACCAAATTGGTGAATAGCTTTATCTGTCTGGGTAGCTAGTTGACAGCAGGAGTGTCTATAACTGAAGAAATCACATGTTGAATCGGTGTTGACTCAACATTATTTTTGATGTCCTCAAAGGCTTCTGTTTGGGTGATGTTTCCCCAACTGTACCCCAAGGATTAGGTTCATGTGTGGATTTACCAGACGCAGTTAAGGACCATTGAAAAGTTGATGATTTTTATTGAATGCCAGGATGAATAACCCCAAGCAAGCAAAGCAATGAGTGGCGAGAGCTTACGTCCCTTCCCCTTGACAACTGTGTATGACCCCGAGGAGGTTCCCGAGGCCCCTTGGTCCCAGGTTACCAAGGCAGCCTGGTTCTTGGTCCTGCTGTGAAGTTCACAGATTCCCAGTGGCCATGCTAACATATAGCATCTTAGGAGAAGGCGGAGTGATCAAGCCCACTTTTCCTTCACACGCTCAGGCCTAAGGTCCAGGTAGCTTGAAGGAACAGATAAAAAAAGTACATCACAGTCAAGCCTTGCAAACCAGCAAAAAACATGAAAACACCTTATATCAGGCCCCAGCCGATTTATACAGGAGACTGGCTCCAGCTGGTGCTTTGGGCATGAAGCCCAGCATCAGTTCATAGTTGGGTCACTCATGGTGGGGGGGGGGGGATGTGGGCACCACTACCTGTCCATCACAAAATCTTCCTCTTTAGCCCTACAGGTGATAAGATGTCTGTGTGACAACTAAGCTACGTGTGTTCATTGTGGTAGTGATGACAACTCTGCTTTAAGGAGAAGAAATGGGGTTAAAATGGCTGAGGAAAGGTTACTAAACCATTTTTAGTGTAAAATGTTATGGCATATTCTCAACATTCATTGATTTGATTTTGCCACAACCATGGAGATACTTAGATGATCCTGACGAGTTGCTGTCTTGCACTCACTGAGAACAAGGTGACTGCAGTGCTGGGATTATGTACAACATACAGAAGGACATTTTCAAAGAAGGTTTATAAAGCAGAGGTCAAAGGAAGCAGAGTACAAGGCCTACCATGAATGATGTTAGGAAATGCATTTCTGAGGGATTTAAGAAATTTAAATCCTCTCATGCTGATTCTTGCCAAACAAAGATGATTTGCATGGGACTATTCAAGATGGAAGTCCATTCTACATGCCTAAAGCATTACATCATAGCTGTGAATCTACTTTTGCTTCTGTCCAATAACACAAACTCCTAAAGATACAACCAAGAAAAATGATTTGCAGTATTCTACAAGAAATATGAATCACAAAATGTCCTGATTGTTTTGACTTCACACAGTTGTCCACTGGAAAATCAGGCAGCACTCTTGCCAAGTATAGGATGTCTGATTCTACTCCTGTGACATTAGAGTAAATGAGGACCGGAGTAGATAGACTGAAATCCATAGAGTTACACTGTTGTAAAATCAACCCCTTCGTCTTGTTGCTATGGATATCTGTTAACCATCCAAATTAGACCTTAAAATGAATGTTCCACACTCCTATTTGTTGAGGACACTTTAGTAGTTAATTACAGCTATGCAGTAGTGGTTAAGTATTTAAAGCAATTTACTATTTAAAGTACTCTACAGATAATCTGGTGTGTGCATCACTCTCAAATCTCTAGTGATTATAACAAAATGCCATATTTTATAAGAACCATTAACTCAGAAAGGGTGATGCTGACATTTGAGTTTCAAACAGCACCTTTAACACTTCACCTTTTTATGTATTAAGTTATCCAATAAAGTTCCTTTTAATTCTTGTTGTCAGTTATGATAAGTTAACATTCACAGTCACCAATAGGAGACACTGAAAGATGCTATATAAGCATCTATGATAAAAACTAAGAGGCTGAGTCAGTGTATATTAGCTCACTGAGAATGTTTGGTTGCAGTAAATTAATTTCAAAATGGGTCTTTAATTCAGAGACTATATAAACAAAATATATTAAACATTTGGAGCTTAGATCCTCTCTATTAGCTTTTCAGAAGTGTTGTTCCCTACTTTAACAGGTTTGGAACTGCAGCTAGTAATCCAGTGAAGAGCTTTGAAGCTCAAATCTGTGCTCCATATAGAGTTTCCTCTTGTTGCACCAGTTACTGCTTAAATTCTAGGACTGGTGTAAAAGGGCATCATAGTCAAATACCCAGGGTTTTAGTTTAACTGAATCAATTTGCACACATTTAATTCATAATAAAACTGAAGACTCCAAAACTGAGGACAAATTGTGTGTATATCTCAAAATAAACCATCAATATACTTGACAGATCTTAATATTAATTAATTAATTAACTAATCAGTGTCTGAGCTATCTTCAAGTAAGTTACTGTTTAGCCATTTGGAAAAATGTCAATAAACTTAGGTCTTTATGTAGTTCTATTGCCTTCACATGCACAGTAGACACACCAGAGAAGTTTATAAACAAACAATAAAGTTCCATTTTATTTAAGCAATAAAAAATCTGTAATTTCAGCTTGCCGGGGCCAAATACCATTTCCCTATAGTTGCAGGATAAATGAGAGGTTTTTTGTCAAGTTCTCTCCCTCTCTTGGAACTCTGCTTTGTCTACAGCTTTCTTTTCTAGTGCTCTTTGCTAAATGCTAAATAATAATTTAATCAAATATACATCTGATTATGAGTAATCTCACTTCATATTCACTTGTGGTACTGAGTATAAAAAGTCCTAGAGGCAAGTTCTGGGAATTCAAGGTAAAATTCTTGTTCCTGTGATAATAGATTCTACAAGTGTAAAGCCTATACAACAGAAATCTACATTACACTTCCGAGTGGCCTGAGCTAACAGAACAGTTTGGGATGTGAAGATGAGCTATCCCTGACTTCAATCCAGCACTGCTCCCCTGCTGCTTTCTGACTTTCCCTTCTTTACCCACTTGCCTTCAGGAAAGTAGAACAGGAAGCAAAGCAGCAGGGAAGGAAAAGGATGGGAATTAATTTGTTCTGTAGCAGCTGTTAAAGTAGTGCCTAGAGAATGATGGAGTAACCTGCTTTGAAACACTAAGTGTATTCCACAATCAGCCATGGGTTTGGCAGTATAGCTAAGACTGCTCCTATTAGAGCACTGGTAGTGGTTCCTGAAATATGCACTTTGTAAACATTTTCAAATAGCCAATAAAGTTGAGAAAAATATTTATATTTCAAGCAGAAATGGAAATGAAATTGTCTAATAAATTTGATTAGAAACTTGCTTTGCTTTATTTGGAACTGATGTGATGAAAACTTTTAAAGGAATGATAATGGAATAATACGGAGACCCACATATACTGTAATTCATATAGACGAACCTAGGGTCAAACTGCCATCCTTAATACAGAAAGCATTGAGTGGAAATGCTACTTGATTCCAAAATAAAATTTATGTTACCTAGCAACAATGGGCCACTTCATCTTGAATAGTCCCTTAGGTTAGTATAAGTAGATAGCACATATTCTATCTCTTTAATCTTGTATATATTTGTGACACCCTGAGATCTGAAGAAGAGCTCTGTATGACTCAAAAGCTTGTTTCTTGGCACCAACAGAAGTTGGTCCAATAAAAGATATTGTATCATCCATCACCCACCTTCTCTCCAATATCCTGGGACTGCCATGGATGGCTACACAACACTGTACCTAGCAATAATGACATTTTTAGGGTCTCAATGAAATCAGTGAGCTTATCCATAGTAGTTTACCCATTTACTATGTTTTAATCAGGATTTGCTTCTTGGGTTCTGAGAAGTATAATAGATAAAAGAAGAATTTGTTGGTGGAGGTAGCGAACTGTAATATTTTTTTCATACATTCCATATTTGAGGTAAAGCACCAGAGTTGGTGCATTTGCGTGCTCTTTAGAATCACTTTTTATCAATGTCTATTACTCAAAAACCTGCTCTAAATATTAATATTAGCCAAAAAACCAGAAAACTAGCTAAGCAGATTTTGCTGAAGTGTTAGAGCTTTACTATGGGGGATCAAATCCACCTATTAGACACAAAATGGATTGAGAAAGACCTTGGAAGGATGAAGTCTGTTTATTTGTGGACTTATTGTTTCTGATAAACTGTGTTTAGAAAAAATGTGTCATTTTTATCAGGATTCAGGGGAAGTCAGACAAAAAGCTTATATTCTCCAGAATGCCTACACAGTTTTAACCATTTTCCTTGTCTTATTCATCAGTGAGTTAAATAAAACAAGGGAAATGGCCACCCATACTTATTTAGTTTTAAACAGGATTTTTATTATTTGACTTTTGAGCCTTTACATTTATTATAAGTGTTTGGAAATGGCATAATGTGGACATTAAAAAATGTACTAAAGGATTCATGTCAGAGCTAGGATGGCGGGGCCAGTATATACTGAGAATCACCTGATTTGGGATCCTTACCATGTAGACAGAATTACTTTGTTTTAGGTAGACTAGATATCTACAGCATAAACATATCGTATGGATTTTGTCCATTGTGTACATATTTTATACCAACTAAGGCAGGACTGTAAACAATAGTAGCTTAATAAATCAATTTGCATAGCTTTCTGAGATACAAAATGAGAGAAAACAACATAAAGAAAAGACTTGTGTAAAGTATGTGATGAAGGAAAGGAAAGTTTTGCACATGATTGGGGGATGACTTAAAAGGCCAGATGCACCAGAGTAGCTCTGCCAGATGGAATCAAATAGATTCATAACCACTGACAGATCTATACAGATGAAAAGCCCACAAGGCTCATGGATCCTGCATATTACAATTTATCCTAGCTAAGAACAAGAAGTTTGAATCAGAACAAATCTATTCTGACAACTTTATGAAAACAATTAAGGCTGCAATTTTTCTCCCCTGAGAAATATGATGAAAGATTTCTAATATTGCGGACACAATTCTTTGTTTCAGATCAGCAAAGAACCTCCCTATATACAGTATTTTTAATTTCATTTAACTTACAAACTTCAGAGTTGTGGGCCAGTAAGATATTTGCTGCTTGCAACACCAATTGTCGATTAAGAAGGTCATTTGGTTTATCCTTGAGGAATACACAGGCATGTCTAATGCAGATCCCTGTAGTTTTTATACTACATATTTCTGTGAATAAAGATCACAGAATAGGTATTGATTATTTTTTCATTATGCCTGTCATGATAAATTAGGGATAATTTACACTCCATGATAGTGTAAACCATATTCAAAGCAAATATCCTTCTTTCCACCATTTAGATTTTTTAGCCACATTCCTTAATATCACTAAACTATTGAATCAAGTTCTGCACTTGGACTCATCAGAGACTTGGGTTACTTTGATATACCTGAGAGCAGACTTTGGTCCAAAATGCATTTTCTGAGGTGATCTGGAAGTGGAATGGACAGACCTCTCAAGCTCCAAATCCATTACTTAATAAAGTAAACAACACAGTCAAACTATACTTATTTCTCCCAACACTATTTTCATTCTTCATTCATCTGTGCAAGTGAAATGGCACCCCAGGATTGTTCTACTGTTCAGACTGAAATTGAGACCTATGTATCCAAAGGCATAAATTCCTGTTGACTGAACTAAAGGACTGGATCCATTAGTTTAGTTCCATTAATAGATAGAGATGAACTTACACTATTAAAGGCTATGTCTACACTAGCAATTTAGGTCGACTTAAGGAGGCTTAAGTCGACCTAAATTACTCCATGTCTACACCAGACTTTCATTAAACCGATTTAAGAAATTCCTTAAGTAGACTTAATAAGAACCACCCATTAGATCGACTTAAAGACGGTGTGGATATGGAGTAACCCTTAAGTCGACTTTATTAAGTTGACTTAAGGGTGGTTAGGTTGACTTAACAAAGTGAACTAAGTCGACTTAAAGTTAAGTCGACTTAGTCCACTTCAAGTCTACTTAATAAGGTCGACTTTAAGTCAACTTCAAGTCGATCTTATTAAATCAACTTAACAAAGTCGAGCTAACTTTTTGTAGTGTAGACATAGCCAAAGTGGATTACACAAGTTTCAGGTATTTCACTTGCCATTACATTTTGAAACAATGCAGAGGTATAAAATATGATATATATTCCCATTAGAACATATTAGTTTTTTTGGGTTAATTGTCCATTTTTAGGCAATGATGCAAGAGCAAATTATATTTTGCATTAACTGTAAACTATAAATGGCTTTAATTTTCAGTCTCTTTCATACAATTCTAAATCAAATGCATTTTCAATGTGCATTACATTTTAAGGCATATTTTAGTTTAGTTGACTCTCTAGGACATTTAACAACATTTTCATGCTAGCAAACTGAAAATAATTTCTAATGTGATGTATTGGTGTCTATATATACTCTTCTTTCAAAGAATGAAATAACAGAAAAAGTTGATTCGCTCTAATGAATCATTGCTTGGTTTGCAGGCTTAACCTTTATCATACCATATAACACCATGGTTTAAAAAGAAATTTGATAATTTCACATATTTACACTACTTTTCAGAGAAAATGGATTCTCCTGGTGGAAAAATAGTCTAAAATCTTTTAATCTGGAGTAGACGAAAGAAATACTGTAGTTACTTTTGTTCCTGGAATACTCCTTGATTGTGGGCTAGTAGCAATTTTTTCTGAAGAAGACAGAATTGTTTTGTTTTCTTGAGGAAGAATTGTCTTCTGCATTCATTCTTCCTGTTGCTGATTCTATGTACACTGCAGAGATGGCTAATTAGAGATCTAAGAAAACAAATAAAAATGTGGTTAATAGCCCTCTGAAATAGAAGAGAAACTTACCCGCAAACCAAATGCTTGCTTAGAATGGATTATATGTATTAGTTTGCACAACATGAATTATTCTGGTTCCCATAGGTGCAAACAGCCATAACAACTGCAAACATAACAATTGAAAAACATTAGTTCAATCAAAGTCTTTAAAAAAAAATAGATTGGACAATAGTGTTTTTTTCTAGGAAACCCAATAGAAAAGTCAATTTGTTATTACAGTCATGTAGACAACTTACTACAGAGTTATTCTGTATTCTTTCTAATGCTTTAAAGCAACAATAAAATACATCAAATATTATCATTGCATGCAGGTATGCATTAATATATTAAAGTTTTCTCATAATATTAGTGCAAGAGCTTATTAATTCCCAGAATTCGGTAAAATTAATTTGGTAAAAAATATTTACCCATGAACCTCTTCCCTTTTGTTTGCCACCTCTACAGCAGGATACCCTGAATTGTTTAATGAGGTGGGGAATGTGAAGTATAAGAAGTTGCAGTTGAGGCTTCATTTGGAGTACTGAGTCCAGTTTTGGACCCCCCATTGCAGAAAGGATGTGGACAAACTGGAAAGAATCCAATGGAGAGCAAGAAAAATGATTAGGGATCTGGAGCGTATGACTTATGAGGAGATGCTGAGGGAAGTAGGCTTGTTGGCTGCACCTACACTTGTAAATTAAGTCGATTTAAGCTTGCTTAAGTTGACTTAATTTACCCTGCGTCTACACTACAGTTTCCTTAAGTCGACGTAAGCAGCCTGCTTAAGTCGACTTAAGGAAAATAAAGTCGACTTAATGAAAATTAAGTCGACTTTATTAAACCTCCTTTCCACTAGATTTAAGGCTTAATTTGACTTTTTAAAGTTGAATTAAGCCAGTGTAGACGTGGGGTAGCCCTAAATTGACTTAGGGCTACCCCAGGACTACACCAATGCCCTCCCTGCTGGGGGGGGGCACAGGAGGAGCCTGGCATGCCCCCCAAAGGGCAGGGCAGAGCCCAGTGTGACACTGTCTGGATTTAGGGAAGCATTTATGATATTATTTTCTATGGATATCTCATAAATGCTATAATCCATAGGAACTATGTCATGTTTGGTATCAATAGAAAGGTAGTAATTTGCTGGGAATGATTATATAGTTTATGTCTAGGAATTGTATTTATATTAGAAGTTATTTAGTGAGGAATTTGGTGTTATAGCTATACTTTAACTTGTGTCATTCTGGAGGAATGCCTTAGACAGGAGGGTGTGAACAACCATTGTCTCCTTAATGGCTCATCAGGTCTCTCCCTTTGGCCCATTGTAGATGGGAGCTTCCTTAATATTAAGGAGACAATGGTTGTAATGTTATGTCATAAACATAGATGAAAGAAGAGTAACAGGTCAAACAAAATTAAGGTAAAATTCTGCATTTATCACATATAAATTCAGTCTTATGTGGAATTTACTTTAGGTAGGCAAGAACAAAATTTGGCTCTATATCACTCTACTTCAATCAAAGTAAGAATATAAACACCTTACAATGGTAAAATTAGAACTGAGAAATGCAATAATTAAAATCTTTTCTAAATTAAAATATATAAAGAAAAAGAATTTTAGGAAAATTTACAAAATTAAATGAGAAAATAATGAGCAAAAGATTATTAAACATATATTGCTGGCATAAATAGATGCACACAAAGTTTTCATGTTCAAATTGAAGGGCAGCCTTTTAAAATGTAGGTCTTGATCTTCCAGAAGAAGAATTATATACACAGTTTCAGAGTAGACAGAGAAAGATTTGAGAGAAGACAATCTTGGACATATTTATCTGCTAATGTTTTAAAAGTGGCACACTACACCTATATATTATAAAATGCAGTCTGCTTTTGAATTGGAATGTTTATTTTTTGTTGAAACATTAAAAAAAAATTGTCCAAAACAAAAATGATCAGTAAAAAAATTGCATTTTGGTCAGAAAGCTATTTTTTTTTTGGTTAAAGATGTTCTGGGGAGAAACTTTTCACCACCTTTACTCAATTTTTAGAATATTTAATGGCAGGGTTGATCAGAAATTGTTTGACAATGGTTTTTTTCCAATTAAAAATATGTAGATTCATGTAAATCAAAATTTTTTGTGGGAAACGTTGGTGTTGATGATTTTTGTGTTTTGAAAAGAAAATTGAAGAGAAGTTTCAAAATTGTTGAAATGGGATTAGTTCCATTTTTCATTTTAGAACAATTGGTTTCACAATTTAGGTTAACTGATAGTTAAAAAAAAGATTGATATCCCAAAGAAATATTTCAAAGTTCTTATCTAAATTATTAAATTGGGGCCAGGAGCTGAGATTGTGAAGTAGAAGAGAACAATGAAAAATAATCAGCTTCTCCTAAAACTAATGCCTCTGCAGTTTCCTGACACAGTAAATTTATGTAAATGGTTTACATTAGAACTAAAGCAATCTCCTCTGGCAGGATTAGCTGGTGGGTGTTTATAACTCCCTAACTAGAATTTGCAAACTGGTGACCAGTTGACTAAAGTATGCAACCTTTGTATCACAGCTGTTCATGGAAATTGTGCCTGTTGAAGAAATCTCATTTCAATAATAATAATAAATCTCATTTCAACATTTGCAATGTACACTAGAAAAAGCAGTGTCTCATAGAAGATAATGTCTAAGCATTGCTTTAGTAGGTATTGTCTTCTGGATGAGCTATAAAGTTATGGCCTGACCGCTTTTGGCCTTTAAAAAATCATAACTGGACTGGACATAACCCCAATATCCCGATCAAGTTTAAATAGCAAATTGCAATGTTGCACACAACAAATGGCTATGTTTCAATGGTGGGTCAGTGGATCTTTTAAAAAACAAAAAACAAAAAACAAAAGAAAAACCCCAGTATGCCTCTAGTGTCAAATCTGCTTTATTTTTAATAGGTAGGTACATTTACATGTCAAACAAAATGGAAGTTGAGCCATGTAATCCCTTTGTACCTTTTCTTTGTGCTCCATAATCAAGATTATTCAATATTGTGCCATAAATTCTCTTGAATAATGAAAATGAGATTTAAACAGGCACAGTGCTGTCAGATAAAATAGCCTGGATGCAATTTGTGGGAGCCTTCAGAATATTTAGTGTACTTGCTGTTGAATTGCTGTATTGGGCACAGATGCTTTTATTTGACAGACTATGTGGTGATCTCTAGGTTTCTGCAGTGTACATAAATTCACTATTCTTGTCACTTAATGTGTCTTGCAAAGAAAATAATTGTAAAGTAATAGATTTATACATATCAAGTATATACATTTAAAAAAAATCCAGGATGTTTAAATGACTAATTTAATCACTGAGATAAGACGGATGAGATAGTATCTTTAATTGCATCTCTAATAAATAACCAACTCCATGCAGTCAAGCAAATTACCTCATAACTTAATATGATTATATAGATCAAAAGTATGTGTTAAATGCTAAAATGTCCTAACTTTCAGTCTCCTGAGAATGATTATGCTTCCCTCAGATAGATGCTCAGGCATGAATGCAATTTTCTGCATTCCAGCCATCCTAATTTGACTGAATTCACTTTCTACATTCTAGATGGAATTATATTTCTAAATGATGCGTGTGTCCTTCCACTTTTGCTATCAAGTCAGTATTATGTCCAGAGGAGACAAGAAATGGTCTGTTGAACAAAGTAAACTACTATGACCATTACCAGGATGCCTTTAAGGCTGCATATTATGGTGCAGTGTACAGCGTAAGAAAGTCCCTGCATGTAAGACACTGAGATGCCATTATAAAAAAAAAGAGGAAAGAGTGAAAGAAATATGTACTCCCAAAAAGCTCATTACTGAATCTCCAGGCTCCCAAAACAGAGCAAGAAACTGGCTTGGAGGAAAAGGAAAGTAAGTTAAAGTAATAAACAATAACTGACTTCCAGATAATGTAACATGCAAGAAGCTGCTGAACCAGATGGAAAATTGTGATTCTTCCCCCATGATAGTTCTGTGCAGGTCCCATTGGGTGCGTCTATGCTTGTAAATTAAGTCGACTTAAGCTTGCTTAAGTCGACTTAATTTACTCTGCGTCTACACTACATTTTCCTTAAGTCGACTTAAGCAGCTTGCTTAAGTCGACTTAAGGAAAATTAAGTTGACTTTATTAAATTTCCTTTAAAGTCGACTTTAGGCTTAAGTCAACTTTCTAAAGTCGACTTAAGCCAGTGTAGACCTGGAGTAGCCCTAAGTCGACTCTAAATCGACTTAGGGCTCTCCAAGACTCTCCCACTGCCCTCCCTGCCAGAGGGGGGCACAGGGGGAGCCTAGCATGCTCCCCCACAGGGCAGGGCAGAGCCCAGCCCACCCTGCTCCTATGCCCTGCCAGGGTCCCTGTCCCCCTTTGCCCCATTGTACATAGGTACAATGGGGCAAAGGCTGAGCCCCCTGGCAATTGTCAAGGGGTGCGCCCTGCTACCATGGACATTTTCCAGGTCCACCTAGCCCCTAGAAGTCAACCTAGGCGTCCAGTGTGGACGCTCTAGGTTGACTTTGTAAGTTCCCCCCAACTCGACTTAATTTTATAGTGTGGACATGCTAAGTCGACTTAGCTAAAGTCAACCTAAATTACCAAGTGTAGACATAGCCATTGAAGACAGGAAAATTGATTGAAATACAAACAGTTCTGTGCACAAAATTACACATCTTAATTGTGGTGTTCTCTTCCTCCATCAGTAAATTTTAGGGAAAATGCCTGTCCTTCCCAAAGTCTTCAGGGATATGTTGAAGTAGCTTTTTTCTTTCCACTGGCAGGATTTTCAAGGAAAATAACTTCCAGTCAGCTTTCTTCTCCATCACCAGTCTCTTTTGGTATCATTACAAACCTCTGCCTAATGTGCCCAGACTTCTCACTCTGAACAGGCTAGCAGATGGAGTCATGACCCTACCGTATTCCTATTTATTAGTTCTGAGTGTGAATGAACATGAAACAAATGAATCCAACAAGACGAGTTAGGGCAGGCTTTTTGGATGCTATGCTATCTGAAAGGCCCTTTACAATATAGCCCCATGTATGAGAAGCTCTTTTGTTTTATGATTGAATGATGTTTTAGTTTGCTTTATCATAGACCATGAATTCAGATAGTTTACATATTTCAGATATAAGATTTCATATCCTGTTTATTGGAAATATAAAGTGTGGTGATAATCATTGATACTGATTATTTATTTAATAAATATTTATGAACTATTAGCAATTTTTTTCCTAGAAGGAGAAAGGAGGAAGTCTACAAATGCCTGCAACAGACAAGAGATGGTTGAATTATTTTGTGTATTTTCAACAACTCATCATTGGCTTTGTAACAAAAATTCTCAACCCTGGAAAGGGATCTTACCTTAATCATTGTTGACTCTGTAGTAGTCACTTGTTAAGATTTATTTTACAAGTTATCTGAATAAAAATAGCATAACTTGAAAGATTGCATTCAGTGGCTTTTTATAATACAGGCCAGCCAAGTCTCCCTAATTTATACTGAAATTTGGTCAATGTAAACTCCTTCTGAGGCAGTTTTTAAAGTCCTTCAGTTTTAAATTGTTCTGATGAAGGTGTTTCTGATGTTTTTCAAGGTTCATTCCTGCTCCCATTAATTCCAACCGTGCAGAAGTCTGTTCATAAGAGCTATTCAAAATTTCACTTATCTAAATTGTCACAGCTTGAGATGCAGGTTAAAAGGCTGGTGGTATATTACAATGACTGAAGGGCCTATGAATGTAATCAAAGAGACCAAATAGAAGGTAAGAAGCTGTTCTTGATCTCTTTCATCTACAGAAACCTGATAGAACCTGTTAGCAGATTCTGGAATACAAAAATGTCTAGTCCAATGCAATTATTTGGAGAGACTCTTCAGAACAAATGGAGATGGAAGAAGTTCTTCAAGTTAAAGAACTATACTGGAAGTCAGGAGATGAAGGTTCTTTGGGTTCTGTCACAAATTTACTGGGGCAAACCCATTTAACCTCTGTATGCACCAGTTTCCTGGGGATGGGGGAGAGGAGGTAAAATAATTTCTACCACAGAAAGGATGTTGTACTTTAAAATCATTTATGTTCCTGAGGTGCACAGAAAATGTATTGATAAATGAAACAGAAAAACCAATAATATACCATGAAATATCAGTGAAACCTGACAGGCTGAAAACCTCTTCAGCACTCCTGCCTCTTTATCCTGTTTCAATGCTAGAATCCTCCCACACACATGCCTTGTTTCCCATGGAAATAAATTCCTATCCTAGAATGTCTCTGTGCCTCCTAAAACATTCAGTCTTACTGTGTTTCTGGTAAGATGTCAATGTTAATATCTGGGTACATGGGAACAAATGGTAGGGAGGAAAATATGATTTATTGTGGTAGCAAAGTAAAAGAGTGTTTATTACCAGTTCTTAAATTCTTGAGTAAGTTATATTTCATGCTGCTAACACAGTAATATATCACCATTCTATACAAAGAGGAAGTAATTCCTTATAGCATCAAGATGTGGCAGTCTCCAGTTTAAAATACAGTTGTAAGAGGTTGGTTCTATTATGGAAAGACAGCCTCCAAACCAGTCTAGTTGTGGGAAGAATAACCCTTGATTAATGGCTTAGTAGCTGCTGAAGTGTCCCTTATCTTCTAATACTGTAACTTTCAGACATATTCACTTTTATAGCTCTGTTTGTATAAAAAGCTGCCAAAGCACTTTTTAAGAAACAGATTTTTTTTCATATTCACGTTCAATAGATTATCGCTGTCAGTAGTTTCCAAAATTTTTTTCATACATAGCAGAACTTATGTTAAGTGTTTACTCATGGAACAAACCAAAATTGGTTGCTCAATAGAGGTGATCTTTAAAAAAAAACAAAACAGAGCAGAATTGAACTTTCCAAATATTTAATGTTGATCTTGTTCACTAGTACATTACCTAATAAGGGTTTTTCATTGCAAAGGTTCACTATATATCACCATTTGTATCTATTAATGTGGAAAAGAGTACAGCAGTGGTTTTCAGACTACAGGTTGGGACCCAGTACTGGGTGGAGGAGCCCCCTGCTGCCACTGCCAAAAAACTGGAATGCATTGCTGAAAGATATAATTGTTAGGTTGCTGGCATAAATGATTTTTTTCAACTGGGTCCTGAGAAAAAGGTTTGAAAACCACAGGAGTACAGTGATGCCATACATTTTAAAAAATCAGAGATATTACCCACAAAATAATTACTGTTATTCATGTATTTTGTTTAGTACCTTCGCTAAGCGTCAGAAGCCTTTATGGAATTACAAATTTCATGGTCTCCCTATAGGGTTAGGTTGTATCTATTAGTCACAGGCTTTGGCACAGGTGGTATAGATTTGCACTGCTCCCAGGAGATTTCAGAGAGACACAATCTGGGTGAATAGGGAGACAGCTGACAGGGAAGAAATCACATGAAGAGCAAAAAATTCCCTCTGACCCAAAAACAGCACTTAGATGCTTTTGAGAACAAAACTGACTGATAAACCTTAAAGTTCTTAAATAAAGAACTTACTGTAATAACCTAATTTTGCTTAAATACATTGGTTCTTCTTCAGATGGGCATTTCAAGTGATCCTTTTTCCAGTTATGTGTAAATCTGGGTTGATAAAAAAATTGATTAAAAGCATAATTTTTTGCTTTCATATTTTAAGAATGCAGACCTGTCATTTTCTCACTCAGGGTGTATGTGTGTGTAAATATGCAGCAATAGAGACTTTTTTTCGACTTTCCACATGTAATATATGTTCTACATATGTAATAATTTAGGTGAAAAGAGCAAATGTACATAACTAGAAAAGACAAACTGAGCCTGAGCAATAATAATGTTCAGTTCAATCTGCTCACTGAAGAATGGACATCTCACTGTCCCTCTGTTTTTACAAACTAATCTTATTGGGACAGCTACTTATGATTATTTTATCAAATTCATGTTGCCATTACTGCCCATGTGGCAATATCACAATAACCTGCTATCATTTCCTTCAGTTGGCCTGTTCAGATTAGATGAATGGTTTTTGGTAAAAGTTTAAGCCTTTTCTAATGCAGAACAGTTCAACCTTCTCTGACTATGTCTCAAGCAGCAGAAGACAAGCAAAAGACAAACATATAAAAGACATCAAGTGGTTAATCTTTAATTGTTAACCATAGACTAAGGTTAATCTTTTGCCTTTTCTCTAAAGAGGTGAAGCGTTTCAATATTTTCCCACCTCATTCCTTATGTGTTCTAATATTTTGTTGATATTTGTTAATATTTTCTAATATTTTCTTGACCACCACTGTTCACTGAACAGTTTTTTAAACTGAGTTGTTCATGAAGCTCAGACCTTTTCCATCTTTCAGTTCATTTGCTCACACTGTGAATGAATAGTTCATATTACTCATTTCATTATGCATTACCTTGCATTTGTCAACACTGAATTTTCACTGCCTCTATTTCATCCCTGGTGATAAATTCATTTAAACTCGGAATGTTCAGAGAAAGTGAACCAATAAGGGGCATGAACACAGATAACATGAATATATTCTAAAGTGAATAAATATTCACAGGATTTTATTTGCTTGGTTCTAATTAAGGTCCATTAGCAAAAGTTTTCTGGCAGATTAGGAGTATAATATAGTACTACTTTGGGTTTTGTACAGCTAAGGCTAAGTCAAAAGAAATATGCCTTTGGAATCACTGCATTTGGTATTGTATTGTTAGGGTAGCTTTGAATGATAGTCATTCAGAAGGGTGTTTAATTATACAAAATCTTAACAGACTAAAGTTTGTAATACAAGAATTCCAGATAGAGCTATTGATGCTGGTCTCACTTTTCCTCTCCATGTAGAAATTTGTTTATGGGTATGGAAGGATCCTTACAGCGTTCTATTGACTATTGTTCCTACATCCTGGATAGAAGCTAGTACCCAAATTAATTAAGCACAGGACAATTGATGAAATATTCTGAATTACAATTTTCTAGTACTACACAACTGTTAGGATCGCCTATCTCATGGTTGTTTTCCTACAGGGCACAAAAAGGCAAGCTAATGATTGGGCTACCACCTTACCTTTGAACATCCCTGCTTCTGGAGGCTTTGCTTTCCTATACACAAGTTACATTGTCAAAATTCCTATAATATAGTTTTTTAAAGAGTTTCTTTCAAATTACTTGAAGTCCACAGTCGTTCAAGTGTTTTCAACATGATATATAATTTTAGTGAAGCTCTCCACTATCTCTATAGGGGCTGAGAGTAAGTGACAATATGTGACAGTGACTGCTGGGGGAAAAATAAAACATGTGCCCCTTTTCCCAGGGAATCCCATGACCTTCAAATACCTTGATTAATATGGGCACAATCTGACTTTTTCTTCAACATTTTTATTTATTTATTTACTTTTTGTTTCCCTGGTTGCCCTATTGAGTCTGAGGTATGCAGGGTGGAAAAAGTAGAATGTTTGAACTACCTATATGTAAAAGAAAATAAGAAGGGAAACTTATTATTATCATCAACAACAACATCATCACATTTATGAACATTAGTAATGGACCAGGATCCCATTGTGCTAGAGGCTGTATAAGCACAGAAAAAATGGTCCCTTTCCTAAAGAGATTAATTCAAATGTTAAGGTCTATTTGAGAAAAGGGTTAATTAACAAGATGGTGTATTAACATTTTGCCTGTACCTCATTTACCTATCTTGCATATTTTGACTCTACGTGGTGTGGGAGAAGAACAGTGTCTTGCTATGTATTTAAATGTGTCAAGCACAGTTGGGGCATTACCACAATATAGATCAACCTTTGCCAGTCCCCATGCCAGCCCCACCCACCACACCCCGGAAGGTGCTGGGGGCGGGGCCAAAAGGGAGCAGAGCCAGGGACTCCGGGTTCGGGGGCAGCAGCTGTCCCTCGGGCGTGCGGCTGGGGTCCCTGGGGGGGCCACTAGCTGAGCCCTGGGCCACGCTGGCCCTGAGCCATGCTGGCCCCTGGGCCCTGAGCCGCACCAGTCCCCGGGCCAGGCCAGCCTCCAAGCCGCGCTGGCCCCCTAGCCCCAGGCCGCGCTGGGGGGTCTGGGGGTGAGGCCAGCGGGGGGAGCCTGAGCAGCCTGCGTGCTGCTCAGGATCGGCCCGTGTGCCAAGTTTGGCACGCATGCCCAGGGTTGCCGACCCCTAGATAGTATATAGTTATGATTATTATTGTCATGTGCATTTAGAGAACACCTTCATTAACAGTGACTTATGCAATTAAGGTATCTACCTTTTTTTTTTTTTTTTTTTTACAATCTAGATGATCACTATTTTTTTCCCCGAAGTAGTACTAGTTTCCAGATCTTCAGAAACATTAATTCCCGTGATATCCTGTTATCACTGCAACCCCTGGAAAAAACTCATGATATCACTGGCTAACATATTTAAATCACATGGCTGCAGTGGGCTCTGTGCAGTAGTTCAAGACTGCACAGAACAGTAATATAGAACAGTGGTTCTCAACCTTTGACAGGTCGCGGCACACGTGGTGGTATATCACAACCCTACAGGACACACTAACCCACCCCTTTCAGGCCAAATCCAGCCATCTCCTCTGCTCTTCGTGACACACTTACCACTATGTGGCAACACAATAATGTGTTCTGACACAGTGATTGAGACCCACTGATACAGAATGTTAAAAACATATATTTTTCAAATATGCTTTTCAGACCGTCTCCTAGATATGCTAGAAAACAAGAACATAATTGTTGCCTATATTGTAAATATGATTTTATTGTAAAGATGAAGGAAAGTCCATTTCAAATATGCCTTTGCTGAGCTATGGGTTTTTTTTTTTAAGGTTGAAGTCCAGACCTTTAATTGTGTTCAAATCCATCAAATTATTTTTTTAAAAACCGCTTTGTACAAATTTGGTCAAACAGTTGACCTCATTTTGCCCATTTATGTTTTGTAAAGCTTTTAGATTAATTAATCCGTACATGAATATAATTTGATAAGGCATACTGGATGCATTCTGAAAAGCAATGATTAATCATTGTAATATATGACCTCAGTCATGTTTTCTCTCTTTAAAATAATATATTTTGTACAAATCAATAATTGATGCGGTCATACAGTTGTTTGTGTTTTCCTTTTAAGGAATAATATCAGTCATTTGCTTGATGTTTGCCATGGCAAATTAACTATTTGACTTTTGACTTCCTCATAATATTCTTCTCCAAAGCAAACTAGAATCTTGTTTGCTGAGTGTCAGAAATAGATGAGCGAGGGCTAATGATGTAGTCTCTGATTATTTACCAATAAGGTGTAAGGTACTGTGGGGAAAACAATATGATGAAGTACACTGAACTTATGCTTTGTGTAGTGGATTTCAGTGTCCAAAGATGTCAAATTCATATATTTTATTGCCTTTAAAAATTCATTACTATTTTTAAAAATTTAACCCAGGTTTATGGAATTACACGTTGTTCAAAGCTAAAATTTGAGAATGTGGTGTACAAATGTGTTGACAATTGCTTATTTTCAACATGAAAACTTTATAAGTAAGGTTATGTCTACACTGTCAGTTTAAGTCGACTTAAGGCTGCGTCCACAACTAGGCTTTCATTAAGTCGACTTAAGAAATTCCTTAGGTCGACTTAATAAGAACCACCCACTAGGTCGACTTAAGCCTCCTTAGATCGACCTAACCCTTCTTTAGGTCGACTTTAGCCCAGTGTGGACGTTTAAATCCACTTTATGTCTACACTGTCAGTTTAAGTCAACTTAAGGATGGTTAGGCCGCCTTAACAAAGTGGACTAAGTTGACTTAAAGTTTAGTTGACTTAGTCCACTTTGTTAAATTGACTTAATAAGGTTAAAGTCGACCTTATTAAGTCAACTTAACAAAGTTGACCTAACTTTTCCTTGTGTAGACAAAGCCATAAATATAACATTTTTGACCACCTTTAGGCCCCAGTTCAAGAAAGAATCCTTATTTAGGACATAATGGAAGCACTTGCTTAAATTTAAGCACATAGTATATGTACTGTCCATAATAAAGATGAACTTATGTATAAGCTTAAGTGCTTTCCTGAATCAGGATTTTAGTTTTATGCCATGCTCATATACACTATATACCCCTGTCAACATTTCATCAACAGTTATCAACAGTACCAATATAGAGACACATTACTTTGGAATATCATCATAATCTTTCCAGCATTGTAAAAATATCATGAGATTTGTAAATGCCTCCTCATTCATTCAAATATAATCATAGTGAATTAGAATCACAAACTGGAAACACACTTTTGATTTTACTGTTGAAATTATACTGTCAGACATACTTACTACAATATCATAATGCCTGTTATATTTCAGTAATTTTATTTTCATCACAAGAAAATTAAAGTGGAGATAGTTAAGAAACTGCAAACTACTCTCAAAATGTTATAACTATATGCTGTTTCATTTTTTAGTTTTTTTATGTAATTAAAGACGTGGAATTATACAACTTGCACACTAATTTAACTATTATTTTTATTCTACCTCTTACGTGACAGGCATTAGTGACCAAAAAAAGTGGACTGATGATGAATGATAAATGAACTAAATAACTGGAAAGTTTGGTATGCTTTGAGTCATAGCATAGACAATGGGACCTTCAGCATTCAAGAAGTACCATAGTTACTTAAAATGTCCTGCTTGGAATGTTTTATTGTTATTTTGAAATGATATTTATAAATAATAATAGAAAAATAGCTTATATCTGTAGGGCATGTCTCCTTCGGTATGGCAGCTATTCCAGCATCACATTTATCTCAATGAGGTTTGAACTTCCAAGCTCTGGATAATTTGTATGTTAACTTGAATGGACAATTTCTTTTCCCCTCGCTTTTGTTTTATTTTGTATTGTTTCTTTAGGGTAATAGAATTTTCACTTTTGCATTTGCTGATTTTTAAAAGTAACCTTTTTCATATAGCATAAGCATGACATGAATCCTATCTCCCTATAGATCAGAACAATGGGGCAGATCTCCTGGTATAAATTGTCAGAGATCTATTGACTTCAAATCCTTCCCATACATATGTCAGTTCATATAGAGCCTACTACACAGACTGACAGAAAGCCTGTTCTTGATTGATATGCGGAGTTCAGTGCAAATGTATATGTCAGTTTACCCTACTTGCGAATATGCCCAGTTTTTCCCACATGTTAAAACAACCACTATCTCTCCTGAAAGAATTCAGAACAACGGGAACTGGTTCTTACTTAGTTTTTTCACTGTGCATGGCAGGAAATGTCCCTGAAGAGCAGATGGAATCTTGATGCTCTAGGACTCTATGGCTATGTCTACACTTACTAAAGTTTATTTCATGTAATGCAACACATCTAATTTCCACTGACATAATTTCATGCCTCTTCTATTGTCCACCTTGTCTCATGGTGGTCTTTGGATGTTACCCAACCTCTGACTGTAATGAGAGCCAGTAAAAAAGAAATGTGCCCTTCTTTCCAGTTAAGGGAGAGAAAAAAAACCCAAACAAACTAGGAAAGAGAAACAGCAGATTTGATACAATATTTATTAGAGAATAGATTGAGCAATTAAGCACAGTCCTTACTATGGGGTTAGTCTGTAGTTTTCTCACCTCAGGAGCAGCACAGGGACAGTAGTGAGCCTCAAAGAAAGGCTTCTGGGGCTCAGTTCCACTGGATCTTCCCTTTTCCATTCCTTAGGGATTTTTGAGGTCCTCAAGTCAACTGGAGCTGTTTGGTAATGTTCAATTTGAAAATCAGGCCACTTTTTTAGATGGCTAAATGTATTCTTCAATATAGGCACCTGTTAATGAAAGTCTTTGTCAAGTTTTCTTGCACATAATGACTTCTGAGAATAATAAACAAAGTAAATCTTTGCATGAAAAGACAACAAAAGACATAGGAAACAAAAGGCTTTAATAGATCAAAAATGCCTAACTAATGGATGAGTAACTTTTCTTCTGGGGGCTCCCAAATTCACTCAGTATCACTCGTGTAGGCAGCATAAAAACCTCACAGTAGGAAAAGATTAAGAAGAATCCTCTTAGGATACAGAATACATCACAAACAAGAATTTTAACTCTGAAGAAGTTGGCTTTTTGTCAAAACAATGTTCTTCAACTTCTTTTCTTTTCATCTTATTTTTGTAAGAAACTAAATTACAAATTTAATTTCCTCTGTATTTGCTGCGCTAAGGCTCCTTTTCATAACAATGTGTTGTAATATGAGAAAATTAAGTAATGTTAAGTAGCTATTTTTTTTAAAAAAATTAAATGTAGATAAGTCTGTTATTTATTTTGACTTGCCCAAAAGAAAATCGGTGTCTCATTATTTCACAGCCAACTTGTAACAGCAAAAAACCTGAACATATGGAAGGACAAATGAGCAAATGTCACTGTATAGTTTATCAAGCTTCTAACTTGAATGGTCCCAGGGAGTATCCTGGTGAGCCATTAAGGACATAAAGAATACAACCATTGTGTCCTTAATGGCTCATCAGTTTACTCCCTGGGACCATATCACCTGGCAGATTCCTTAACATTAAGGAGACAATGGTTATTCACACCCTCCCATCTAAGGCATTCCTCCAGAATGACACAAGTTAAAGTATGGATATGACATCAAATTCCTAACTTTTAATCGAAATAGAATTCCTAGACATAAACTATATAATCATTCCCAGCAAATTACAACTTTCTATTGATACCAAACATGACATAGTTCCTATGGATTATAGCATTTATGAGATATCCTTTGAAAATAATATCATAAATGCTTCCCTAAATCCAGACAATGTCACACCCTGCCCACATGCTCTGCCCTTTGGGGGGGCTTTCCAGGCTCCCCTTGTACCACCCCCCGGCAGGGAGGGAATTGGTGTAGTCCTGGGGTAGCCCTAAGTCAACTTAGGGCTACCCCAGGGCTTCACTGGCTTAATTTGACTTTAAAAAGTCGAATTAAGCCTTAGGTCGAGTAGAAAGGAGGTTTAATAAAGTCGACTTAATTTTCATTAAGTCGACTTTCTTTTGCTTAAGTCAGCTTAAGCAAAGTGTAGTGTAGACGCAGGGCAAATTAAGTCGACTTAAACCAAGCTTAAGTCAACTTAATTTACCAGTGTAGACACAGCCCATGTGTCCCTGCACATGAATAGTATCATTGAGACCAATGAACACCAACCATGACAGAGAAATAATAAGGAAACTGAGGGCTAGGATCCGGAGCTTCATTCATACACTATTGAAACATGTCCTATCTACTTAATTGCTGTTGTTTTTTATTTATACTCTGATAGTGCCTTGAGACCCCCCAAATTGTGATGTTAGACACTTACATTTGTAAATGCCATAAAATTCAGTTTCATTAAAATTGCCATTGGAAATACTTAGTATTTTGTGAAATTTTAGTATTTGACTAACATTTATTGTTGCTATTACATTATATAAAAATTATTTTATATGGCTCATGGAAATATTATAGTCCTGTCTAGAATATAAATATGAACCAAGATATTTAATATTTTTCAAATCCCCATCATGTTGAAAATCTACAATTCATGCAAGATTTTTAAACAACATATGCAGAACACAAGTATGGTTATGTCTCTAACTAAATTCCATGTCTGTTTTTGTCTGGCTATGATGGAAGGAGGACAGGAGACACCAGATGTGATTTAATGATGTTCCAACTTTACTCTGAAATGTCTGGGACCACCCTGCCTGGCAGATAACAAGTGTACAGTCCAGGTAATTCCATAATCATTTCAAAATATACCCAAGGGGACTTCCTCTCAGTCCTCCCCATTACCTCACTATCCATAATCATCACCCCTTCACTTGGAATGATGGTTGTTGGGGAAGCTATAAAGAAGGAGTGTTTGACTTGGCTTCCTGCTGAATCAATTAGAGGAGCCCTGAACCACCCCCACCAGTCTCTTTCTGCTCCTTCAGACATTTCCTTTAAATCTTTTACCAGTCCATTTTATCTGATCACTGTATCCCTTCCCTATGGAGTATAGCCCTGGACATAGAATCATAGACTCAAAGGGTTGGAAGGGACCTCATGAGGTCATCTAGTCCAACCCCCTGCTAAAAGCAGTACCATTCCCACTAAATCATTCCAGCCAGGGTATTGTCTAACTGGGCCTTAAATATCTCCAAAGACGGAGATTTCACCACCTCCCTAGGTAACCTATTCCAGTGCTTCACCGCCCTCTAAGTGACAAAGTTTTGTTCTAATATCCAACCTCGACCTCCCCACCTGCAACTTGAAACCATTGCTCCTTGTTCTGTCCTCTGTTACTATTGAGAACAGCCTAGCTCCCTCCTCTTTGGAGGACCCCTTCAAGTAGTTGAAGGTTGCTATCAAATCCCCCCTCATTCTTCTCTTCTGAAGACTAAATAAGCCCAGTTCCTTCAGTCTTTCCTGATACGTCATGTGCCCAAACCCCGTAATCATTTTTGTTGCCCTCTGCTGGACTCTTTCTAACTTGTCCACATCCTTTCTGTAGTGGGGAGCCCAAAACTGGACACAGTATTCCAGATGCAGCCTCATCAGTGCTGAATAGAGGGGAATAATCACATCCCTTGATCTGCTGCCAGCGCCCCTCCTGATGCAGCCCAATATGCCATTGGCCTTTCTGGCAACAAGAGCACACTGTTGACTCATCTCCAGCTTCCCGTGCACCACAACCCCCAGGTCCTTTTCTACAGTGCTGCTACTTAGCCGATGGGTCCCCAGCCTGTAGCAGTACATGGGATTTTTCCATTCTAAGTGCAGGACTTTGCACTTGTCCTTGTTGAACCTCATGAGATTTCTTTTGGCCCAATGCTCCAATTTGTCTAGGTCTGCCTGAATCCTATCCCTGCCCTCCAGTGTGTCTTCCATTCCCCCCAGCTTGGTGTCATCCGTGAACTTACTGAGCATGCAATCGATCCCGTCATCCAGATAATTTATGAAGATGTTGAACAGAACTGGGCACTCCACTCCTTACTGGTTGCCAGCTAGACATCGTGCAATTGATTCCTACCCACTGAACCCGATGCTCTAGCCAGTTTTCTATCCACCTTATGGTCCACTCGGCCAACCCATACTTCCTTAACTTGCCAACGAGAATGTGTGGAAAACTGTATCAAAAGCCTTGCTAAAGACAAGGTATATCACATAGATGGCTCTTCCCACATCTACAAATCCAGTCATCTCATCATAGAAGGCAATTAGGTTGGTCAGGCACAATTTGCCCTTGGTGAATCCATGCTGACTGTACCTGATATATTTTCTTTCAAGTTTTTCAGGATGGATTTTTTGAGGATCCGCTCTATGACTTTTCCAGGGATTGACTGGTCTGTAGTTCTCTGGATCCTCCTTTTTTCCTTTCTTGAAGATAGGTACTTATATTTGCCTTTTTCCAATCCTCCGGGATCTCCCCCGTTCACCACGAGTTTTCAAAGATAATGGCCAGTGGCTCTGCAATCACATCAGCCAATTGTCTCAGCACCCTCAGATGTAGTTCATCCAGCCCCATAGACTTGTGCACATCCAACTTCTTTAAGTAGTCCCTAACCTGACCTCCCATCTCCAAGGGCCGCTCTCCTTCTCTCCATTCTGTGTTACCCAGTGTAGTAGCCTGGGAGCTGACCCTCCCTGTGAAGACTGAAGTAAAAAAGCATTGAGGACTTCAGCCTTTTCCATATCCTCCACCATGAGGATACCTGCCCCATTCAGTAAGGGATCTACACCACCCCTGATCCTCTTTTTGTTACTGACATACTTGTAGAACCCCTTCCTGTTATCCTTCATATCCCTTGACAGCTGCAACTCCAATAGCCCTTTGACCTTTCTGATTTTATCTCTGCAGTCCTGAGCAATATATTTATATGCCTCCCTAGTCATTGGTCCAAGCTTCTTGTATGCTTCCCTTTTATGTTTCAACTCAATGGAGAGTTCTCTGCTAAGCCATGCTGGGTGACTTCCACATTTGCTTTTCTTTCTGCACATTGGAATGGTATCTTCCTGTGCTCTTAGCATCCACCCCATTTTTACAAAATGAGTTGTGACAGCATAGCCTAAATCTCCTTTTATGTTTGCCACAACTAAGCCTTCTCCCCTCAAACCTACTGTGGGGAAGGTTAAAAAATCTCCCACTCTGTCTTGCAAATCTGGCTCTGAAAGGAAAATTGCTTCCAAGCCCCACCCACTCCCACCCCCCAAGAAAGGAGAAATGAGCACATTGCCCACAGCAATCCAGTATTTCACCTCTTCAGTGGGAGAGAGAAATAGAGGGTGATGGTCCATCTGATCCAGGTTAGAGAGGGCTTTTCCCTCACACTTGCATGGACGTATATAATCCCCCTTCTCTTCCAATCACCTGTGGGGGGATGGTCATCTTCCCTATGCTGACCTAGTCTGCAACTGCAGCAGAAAGTCACTCTTGGCTCACTAGCCCTTACAGAGTATGTACCTTTTCCAACAAGCTAGACAAAGACCCCCCACTGCTTAATGTATGCAAGGTCATTTTATAAATATAGCTTATTACACTCTAAAGTGCTGAATCCTTTAGAATTTTATTAAACATTTGAAAAGGGATTTACATGTACTGGTTTATATGCAGTGAATCAAATTTTATTAGAAAATCAGGATATGACTCCTACTTACTTGTGAATATTTGATATGCAAACTTTAGTGTTCTTAGTTTGAGGATATTAGAATTTGTCCAGTATGATAAAATGTCTTTAGAAAAAATATGTTAGAAATTTATTCATAGAACTATTGGAACCTTTCATATGATGACAGGGCAACTTTTCTGTGAGCAATGTAGATGTGAGAACTTGTCAGAGAATGAGATGATGCCAGGAACACTTGTAGAATTATTTGATGTGAGGACAGCACACATGGTCAATTTTGGAAGATAAGAGTATTTGGCATATTGAGGGATGCATGCATTTGATCATCAATGTGTGAGATAATGATTAAAATTATGCAAAAAATCCTCTTAGCCTCTGAAAATGACAGGAAAAACCACACAGCAGTTTCTCAGATTTATGAAAAAATCACTTGTTATATATTCACTTCCAGATCTTAATGCAAATTAAGCATGGTTTTACAAGTAGAAACCTTCTTTTAAAAATATATATTCAGAAATTAAAGGTAATTTATCAGAGGTTGAAATGAAAAAAAAAATTAAGAAATTTTGAAATTAAATTATATGACTGAATTTTCATTTCATTGTGAAATTTCCTGTGGGAAATCAAAATTTGTATTGCATTTCTATATGGATATTTTTCACAGGAAAAGTTCTGCAGGACAAAAGTTTAATTTTTCACCAGCTCTAACAGTCTTGTAAGATCCAAGCTAATTATCAACAACATGGTGATGAGTCCATGCCACTGTTCTTACAATATAAAATACAACTTGCAAGGTCTATATATACTTATTTAAATATATAATGAACACATTCATGATATTAATAATTCATTCCAGTTCTATTCATAAAATATTCTTCTCCTCTAATGACATTAAGCTAATGAGAAATTCCTATTTAACGTAAAGTCCTTTGGAACTATTTCCAAAATATTTATACATGTTTAATAAAACAGTTTATATCCCAAATATGTGTCCCTTACAGGATAAATCAAAGTTCATGATAGATAGGTGATGTAATATTTGGACTTTTCCAGTAGCAATAAATTAATACATAATTGTAACTTTTTTGCACCTTCTTTTTGTGTGTGAAACATCTTATTGTATTTCTTCCTGCATCCAACCATGTATCTGTTGACCATCCTTTGTATTCCTTTACCACTTACAGACAATTTAATAGTATCAACATGTGTCACCAGGAATCAAAAATATTCTCCTTTGATAATAAATGTGTCCACTGTGGGTCACATGAGATATTCATTCCTTACCAAGATATTGAAAACAAAATACAGGTAGCTGGACGACCTTCATCATTGTTTGGCTGAAGATGGTCTCTGCTAATTGTTTTTTCACTCATGAACTCATATTTATGTTCCTCTGTAAGATTAATGTCCTTTTGATACAATAGAATTCAGCTGTACAGCAGCAAGGCAATGCAGGGTAGTATAGAAGTGCATGTTTTTGTTGATGACCTTGAGTATGCCATTACAAACCATTAATTCACTGCTGTTCCCCTTGCCATTTTTCTTGTCATAAGTGAAAATAACAATTAATAGATCCAGCTTTGGATTCATATAATTTATTATAATAAATAACAGCTGTTCAATTGTACTCTGGCCTTCAAAGTAGAAATAGGGAAGGTGAGAGTCAGAAAAGTAAGCACATACATCATACTGTAACTAGCTTAGGTTTTCCCATTTGTGCAGGCTGTAAATGCACTTATAAGAACACTGTCATTAAAGAAATATACAACATATTGGAATGTCAACTATATTTAGTTCACAGGCAATCACTTGTGAACTTGACAAAGAGAACATTTTCTACCAAACAATAATAAAATATACCCACATAGTTATTCTATTATGAAAGCTGCACCATTTATGACAGAAGCAGATTACCTTTACACAAAAAAGAACCAGGACGACAATTTATTTTTCATTATGGTCAAGGGATTATGAAGTGTTGGATAAACTGTCTCTACTTCCTGAAAAATCTAGAATGAAACTTCCTCTGTCCTGCTGTCCCTAGCTGTTTGCTTTAGAGATCTTTACTGGTTTAAGGTTTAATGCACCTTTTATGTAGTTTTTTGCCATCTTAAAGTCAAAATGCCCCTTAGGTCAAATTTTCCAAAGTGCCTCTTAAGTGGACTTTTAAGGAGACCTAAGCTCGTTAGTGCCTAAGATTTTTGAAAATGAGATTTGAGTGCTTTTGAAAAAACTCACCACTTCTACTTTTGCCAGGCTTTCAAAGAGCCTGATTCTGCACCATTGAAGTCAATGGAATCTTTGAGATGGACTTCAGCCGGTGAAGGGTCAGGTCCAAAATGCCACTTTGCAGTAATATAACCACATTAAAAAATTGTAAAGTGCTGGATCTGACTGCATTAGCCTTATATCTTTGAACATCTATTTCTTCTGTGTCCAAGAATATGCAAAGTTATTTGGACCCTTTGGTTTTGGTGAATACTTATTAGTATTATTTCAGGAATGTAATTTGCCAGAGTGATGACTCAACCTCAAGCAGAAGCACAGATGATCACTGGGTAGGTTTATGGCTATTTTAAAAATACATTTGTTTTGGAAGGTCTTAAAATCTTCTACGTTGAATGAAATAATACTGATATGTCTACATTTTGTGGGGAAGGATCCTATAATGGATTCAGACCAGAAAGGAAGGGATTAAAAGCAGCCTAGGGAGGCTGTGCAGAGCAACCAATCTGAGAGAGGTTGCATGGAGCAGCTAGCTAATCAGGGCTCTTCTGGTTTACATAAAAGGAGCTTCAGTCAGTCAGCCAGGAACAACAGTCAGTTGTTGCAGGGAGCTTAAGGAGAGAGGTCTGTGTTCCTAGCAGGCTGCAGAAAGGTAGCACCTTGGATAGAGCAGTTACTGGCAGGGACCAGAGAAGCAAGAGAGAGCTTTTGGCTGGCTGCTGGGACATTCAGGCTGGAGGCCCTGAGAAGAAGATGAGGAAGGTGCTGAGGCCTGGGAGAAGTGGCCCAGAGAATTGAAGCAGTACTGGTGGAGGATTTAAGGACAGACAGCTTGAGGCTGCCATCTACAGGATCCCTGGGCTGGGACCCAGAGCAATGGGTGGGCCAGGGTCCCTGCCCCCACTCACTACTGGAGAAGTGGCTGGACTATAGAACTAGGAGATACTTCCCGCCCAGAAGTGGGAAGTCACAGATGGTGGCATGGGTGGAGGGCCAAATCATGAAAAGGACACTGTAGTTCCTGGGCTGAGACAGGAGTATAGATGGAGAAGGTGGCAGGAGAGGCACCACAAGAACAGAGTGTGCTGGCTGAAAGATCCCCAAAACTGCCAGCAGGAGGCACTGCTCTCACTGAGTGAAAATCATCATAGACCCAAATATTAATTTATTTATTTAATCTCCCTAAATCTCCCTACTGCTTCCCCACAGAAATATCACAATGAAGTCAGACTTAATGAGAACTATTTTTATAAGAGTGTTAACATGTTCATCTAGAATAAGAGTAGTAAATTAATCACCAGCATCTACAATTAAATTTCATAAAAACAAACAAGGAGTCCTGTGGCACTTTTAAAGACTAACAAATTTAATTATCGCATGAGCTATTGTGGGAGAAAATCCCACTTCATCAGATGCTTGAAGATGGGGAATTTACAGAATGGGAGCATCTCTAGAAAATCATTGCAGACCAACCTTCTCTCCTTAGGGTTTCTGCCAATGAAGGACAGCTTTAGGACCGAATCCTCAGCTGCTGTAAACGGGTGTAGTCCCATTGACATAGTTTGGTTTACACCATCTGAAGATCTAATCTGTAATCGCCACTGGAGGATCCCAAGGAAATATGATAAATAAACACATTACTCGGCTGTCTTAGCTATGCCTACCTACAGACAACCCACTTTCTTTTAGGCAACACTAACAAAGTGGGGTTTCCTGTACAAAGAAAGTTACTACAAACTACCTCTGGTAGATTTTCTGTATCAGGAGGATATCTGCTAGGAATTTGTGAGTGCTAGGGACTTTTGAAAATTAGGCCACTTTTAATAGGATAATATAGATTTAAGAAACTAATTATAAGATGCCAGACTTTAAAATTTTGGCCTTAATTTTTTTAAAATGTTGCTTCCATCTTATTTTGATTTCCTCTTAATACTACTTCTACAGTACTAATCTTCTTTCAATAGTTACTTTCCAAATGTCTAAAAAAATCCTTATCTTTGCTTAGAGTGGCTCCTTGAACAGTTTTGTCTCTTACAGAAGTTTCTGCAGTCCTTTAGAAGAACTTAAAAAAAAAAAATTGCTGCCTGAGAAGGAAAAATCTGTCGTGAACTGCCACTTATTATCTGAGTGACAGTTAGATATGTCTGTCAAGAATCTTAATTGATGCTGGCTAAGAGAAGAAATTTCTACATCCAATGACAACCCACTCGGATGGAGAGAGGAAGTTGAGGGTGTGGGAAGTGCAGCTATTAAAGAGGGTTTTGTTCCATTAGAATTTCCATACATATAAACAAGGTCAGAACAGACAAACTGGTAAGTCATATCCTGCTGGCATATAAAGTACAGGATGACAGGACAAAGTGGGAGCTTTGGCACTGTATGTCAGTGCAGTTATAAGTTTAAAGTTACTATTAGTCATTATTTTTTGAGCACTGAAGACAGATCAACACCATTCTTTACAATCTTAGGCACACATACAGGATCAGATTGTGCCTGGACCTCTCATAGGCACGCAAGGGATATTCAAAGTGCTTTATGCTCTCCTATGGCCTCCTGCACCAACATCCTGAAGCAATAATGCAGCGTTTGAGCTGCCCTACATAAAAGGAAGAAGCATGACATGGCTCCATTCTTTCTTCATGCACTCATCAGCAGAGCGGGCCAGTCATAGAGGGAGCGTTATACCCCTAAGAGTCTGGAATTGAAATATGGAATAAGTCTTCGCACCACTGCCAGCATAGGTCATTGCCTTAACGTGGCTCAGAGTAAAATAATTTATATTGCTGCATACCATGTATGATTAAGCAGAATGAGAACTTCTGTTTATCTAAGTATTTATATGGTATTTGTGTGCTTCTTGAGTAGTTAAATATGGAAATAATTTATCTCGGAGGATATAAAGAATGCATAAGTTTTAGTGCAGCAGCATGAAAAGACTGAATTAAAGTTACTATGGGAACTTTAATCCTGAATTTTCATTTAAAATGTCAACTTTATTAGTGTATTAACATAGTATTTTACATATAATGGAATCATGTTAAAGCATAAAGTTACAAAGAATGTTCAGGAAGCCATGCAACTGTTATATTACCTTCCTATGCCAATTTCAGTGATGCTATACCAACCAACATTAGCACTCTTTTTATATATCATCAATGTAAAATTATAGTGCAGAATCTGTCATTAGTCACTTATTATTTACTTATTACTATAAGGAAGGGGCAACATGAGCTCAGCTTGGATGAAAAGTCTAAGTATGTAGTGGTCTCAGAGCTCAAATTTAGTTCAACCCGAGTTGTTAAGATTATCCAGATATATTTGCCTGATGAAAGAGATTATTTAGCTGGAAGAAAGCAGCATGCTACCCCAATATAAACCTTGCAATGGGAGGAGCTGTGATGCTAATTCAGGCTCCCTGCTGTGGTTCTAGATGGCAACTGCATACTCAAATCAATTCTATGATTTTTAACAACTAGCACAGTGAGTTTTTGAGGTCAATCAACATTTCAGCATTCACTACTGAAAATGGACTGATATACTATTGAAAGACATAGCACTGTATGATTGCAAAGTGAATACAAATTAAAATTCTTGTGAGCTCACCCCATGAAGAATAAACATTTACTTATTCTGAACTATTTCTTAGAATCTCTGTGGAAGGACACCTTAGCATAGGCACTTAAACATACTAGGAAATAAGTAGCATTTTGTACATTGTTGTTGAATCTTTGCTATTGGTTATATCAGAGGAGAGGGAATCAAAACACAGCTTCTATTCCTACCTCTGCATCTGACTCTGCGTTTTTTGACCAATTCCCTCAACTTCTGAATGCCTCACTTGTCACACCTGTAAAATGGAAAAGTTTGGCTTTGTGAGGCATAACTAACACTTGCTTACAAGGAAAAAGATAGCATATAAGTGCACTATAATTATTAGCTGACCTACATAAACTTCCTGTGAGTCAAGAGAGAAATCCTAAATAGCTCAGAAAAAAGATTGTTTCTCTCCTGCGCCGTGTGTTAAGTAGTGTGTTGGGCATAAATGTAGCAGTTGTAACTAATTTCCTATTGAAATGTGATCCCTAAGTGCTCAGACATCATTGAAGAGGCATTCTTCAGTCCCAGCTCTTAGTTCTCACTGAAGTAATGCCACCTCATTAGAATATCTGCCAGATTACTGATACTCTGCTTTTCTGTTCCACAAATTAAGCTTCTGGACCAGAGAGTCAGACATCTACATTATTGTTTTATCACCAGTGTCCAAGTCATCCACTGTGTAGGTGAAGACTTTCAAGATAAAACATTGACAAATATAGTCCAGTTTTTAATTAATATATCAAAAGATTCTAAACTGTCCAGTATAGCAATCTTTAGATGGCAGACCTCAGAAAATGTCCAAAGATTCCTTCATTAGCACTCACAAGGAATTAGGGATAAGCTCCATCAGAAAGAATTCCAAAGGGGTAGCCGTGTTGGTCTATTGTAGAAAAACAACCGAGTCCTGGGGGCGGTGGGTGGGACAGGAAGTATAAAGGGGAAGCCTGAAAGCTCAGTGAGAGGGAGGCAGCTGAAGGGGAAGGGTGTCTCTCTGCTCCCTCCCTAGCACCTGCCTGACCACTAGCCCGCTGATGACCTGCCTGCGGCCCCAACGGTCAACTGGACCCCGCTGGGACCGCCCGCCGAGACCGGCCACACCAGAACCTGAACCCAGAGGAGTTCCTGGACCTACTGCTACCCACACAGCCTGCGGACCCTTCGGATGACAGCCCCCCGGTACTGAGCTGTGACTTGGAGGAGCTCGCATGATTGAGGATACTTTTAAGTATGCTGAAATGATATAAGCTGAGGCACTGTAAAATACGCTTTTTTCAAGCAGCTATGAACTCAAAATGAAGCAGCAAAACTTTAATATTTATTTTATATTGTCTGAGTGGCTGTGTGGATGTCACTTTACATAATTGGTGTTAAGCGCAGCCTTGTTTAGTTTTATTGCTGTAGAGTGTCAGAATCTTTTAATCACTGAGGCTGTTTTACATGTCTCTTTTATTATTTATTTATTTATTTATTTCAGTTTAGCTAAATTCAAACTGTATCTCACTAAAACAGATTATTATTTATAGCACAATACGTTTTTCTCTGTATTTGATATTGTAACTTACTACATGGGGAGCATGCCAATACAATCTCCCACTGTCTTCCTGAAAGGCAATCATTTAAAGACACGCAGTCTGAGAGCACAGTGGGAAGACGGGTGTTGGTATAATAGCATGCTGGGACTGTCGACTGAGCTATATAAAGTAGGGGCCTCCCTTCAACTCAGTGCTCCTCCAGTTGCCGGGGTGGTCTTAATAGCTTGGCTTCCCTATCGACTGAGTGGGGATTTTGCCTCTGTTAGTGAAGACTAGCACTAAATTAAAGCTGCCACCACCAGCAGGATAGAAATAAGGGTGGCAATATAATTGATATGCCTAGTGTTACCATACAGGGAAATACAAGCAGCTTCTATTTTAAAAAAAAAAAAAATTGTACCCAAAACACGATCTATTTGTAAAGTTTTATTCATGACCCTTTCCTTCCTTTCTGTGACCCACTTTTGTGTCGCAACCCATGAGTTGAGAAACGCTGCTCTATTTCATCATATTCTAGTCCAGTTTCAAACAGGACTATATTAATGTGCAGTAGGGAATTTTTGGTGCTTGCCAGCAGGAAACATGTGTAACACCCTGGTGAATATTAGAATTCATACCCCACTAACAAGGACTAATGCACCATGTAGACAAACCCTGAATGTCTATTGACCTACATTAATGCTCATCCTATACATTTTTAGTGATTTATTTTCTGGCTTTACTGAGAAATGACAATGATTTTTACTAGTGTTTTGCAAGTACACTCAGCAAAACAGTTATAAAATTAGAACAGCTTTTATACACACAGGCTTCTATTTAATTTCTACAGAAATAAGGTAGATCTGCCAATTATATTTTGATTTTTTTTAAAATCATGTGCCTTCCTCTACACACATACACTTTCTATTTACAAAGGTGAACACTGGATACCTCTTATACGTTACCCCTCACAACATATCTGAACTGCATTCTAATATTTGAAAATATTAATATTTTCATCTAATATTGAAAAATGAAGTCTGCAATGGTTTGAGCATGGGATTATCTTCAGAAAATATTTCTGAAGGGAAAGGTAAACTTTAAAACAGAAAGCAGAGAGGCTTTCTTTAGAGACGACAAGGAGAGAACTGGACAGCTCTTTCCTGATTTCTAATGACTAAAACACTTTTTACTAACTTCATTTTCATTTCTAACTTGTAGTACCTAATGCTATGGAATATGTTTGAAGGACTTCTTGCTTTATTATTTCTTTTCTCTCACAAGTTCTGTCCTATTCAGAGGAGATTTAATCTTGACCTTGTAGCTTGATCTTGACTTTTTAGTTAGCTTGACTCTAGTGATGTTAGGAACAAAACAAATGAATCTATAAAACATTTCTAAGTTGTTGTAGAAAGGAGGGGAAATGAATAATATCTGAGCAATGATATTTCCATCACTACATTGTCAGAAAGGGTTAGTGGAAAAACCTGGAAAAATAATGGTTATGGGATTTTTTGTTTGTTTCAAAGAGTGATAATTGGGTCATTTTTCTACTACACACTCCAGGGTTTCCACTTCTATCATGGCAGCTAGTAGTTTTTGAAAAGTCACAATGACACTACTGGAAAGAATCATAGAAAGGAATATTTTGCTGTTATCTTCAAGTTTTTTATTGAAATAATCAAATTATTTACCCTATTTTGAGATGTAACAACTTGATTAAGTAATATGGTGGCAAAAGGGATAAAATGGTTTTGTTCTTTCTGACTTGGTTTTGGTCAGTTTTGCAGAGACTGTTTTGTTTTACTAATATTTTGCTTTGATAATTAGTGTTCTTAGAATGATTATGACTATACACTATTCTTCTTGACATAAAGATGAGATAATCTATGTTGGTTTTATTTCTCTGTACTCATCAAGGAGAATTTTTACAAAAGTTTTCAATTTAAGAATTGGTTTAATAGTTTGAGCAATGCTCAAACAAAAAGAGATCATAAAATAAACAGCCATCATTCAGTCTTGCTGTAAGATTCCATTTCCACTTCTTGTTGAATGGAATTTAGCTCAAATTTCTCAACTTTCAGAAGCAATGGGGAATATTTATTATGTTACCTTTTTATCTCAAATTCTCAGCACTTAACTATAGGCTTTATTTTCTCACCATTCTAAATCAAATAATCCTGTTATCTAGTGATGGCATATGCCTGCCTTGGTTAAGTTTGAAAGAGAGGTATCTGGAAAGCTATGGAGATCTTCTGTAAAGATGAAGGCTAACATCTCAATTGGCTAACATCTCAATCTTTCTGAACAAATCACCAATGTTTCACGTCTGTAAACTGTGAAAGACAAGATCTTCTCTCATTTCTTTGCCTACATTTAATTGAAGAGAGCCTGGCCTCAAATCCTTTTTTTCTACCATTGATTCTGAAGTCACCAATGCTTTCATGTGCATGTAGACTCATTCAGTCATGTATTTAAGCACATATCTAATTATATTCACATGCTTAAATTCACATGCATGTAGAGAGGGACTGGATTATGAAGATCCAGATAAGTGCTTATTGAGATTTACAAATGTACATAAGCGTTAAGCACCTCATTCCTACTGACTTTCAAAATCCAAAGTGCAGGGTCTCTGCAATGTATTAGAAAGCTGTGTAGCAGAATGGGAACTCTGTTCCTTTCTGGAGAGGTCACAGTGTTTATTGAATTGTTATGTGCTCCACAATCTGGCTTGTTAGGGCAGCACAACAGCTGCAAAAGCCTAACTATTAGAGACCCTTCAGGAACAGCTCAATTCTGTAAGGACATAGAGAGTAGAATCTGGGGCTATAGAGCCTGTGACAGCTGACATACCCACATGGCCATCATTAGATTCCCACCCAGCAATTGGTACCATAGGAAGTGATAGTACTCTGTGGCCTTCTGACTGGCCAACCACTATATTTAACCTGAAGAGTTCCCCAGGAAATTGTGTGAGTAACAACACAGATTTGGGCCTGCTGTGACTCCAGACCTCACCTTGTCTCCTGATATATGGTCTCTGATCCCAGACTGACTCTAAAACTGGTTCTTGCCTCCCAGTTCCAGCCAGGTATTACTTCTGATCTTGGTCTGACTTTCACACCAAATCTTCTTTATCGATCATGGCTCTAGGAATTCCTGTGGTCCCTGCCCCCCAACTGTCATCCTTGATATGTTTTACAGCCAACCTCTAACTGCTAGATCAAACTGCCTGTGTTCCAGTCCTTTACAGATGCTGCCCTCCTTATTTCTGCTTTGAAATGTTATTGCAGCAGTCTTCATCTTCTCCTCTCCACCAGATCATCTAGTCTCAGCTTTGTGTCTTCTTCCATGCCATTTCCTATGGCTGGGTGCCTGGGTGCCTTAAATGCTTTGGTATTGTAACTCCCAACCAGAGACTTACAGTCAGCTTACAAGCATGCAGGTCACACCCTAAATTTCTCTTTGCTAGACAGTCCTGACCTCAGAAGGTTGTCTACAGCCCTACTCTGGCTTTCACCAGCCTTGGCTGTAACCAGCAAGATAATCTCAACACATTCCCACTAGCAAATTTCCCCCAAACCATGTTTTCTGCAGTGTCCAGCCCTTTCCTAGACAGTTCAGAGAAACAACGAAGGTCTGTTCCTTTAAAGAGACTAAAGCACATCATAGTATATTAATTTAACTGAAGTAGATATACTCTGCACTGCAAATACAACACTGAGTATGTTTCTAGTAAAAATAAAACAACCTATGTATTATCGTAAATAAATTTAAGTGATGCCAAAAAAAACCAAATAAGAGTAGAGATGGTTGCAAGCAAATAAAAGTGAAAATATGCATCTAAAACATAATGTAGCAAGGGACTTATCTCACCAGTCTTCCTTCTTCTTGGCTGACTTTCCCTCAGTCATGATCTTATAGAAATACAAAATCCTGACTTCCCTTGTCTTCGTAGGTGAAAGATCTTTGCCTAAACAGGTTTCTCACCTTTATTCATTTATTCAGTTCCCAGAGACCTCAACCACTTATGAATTAAAGAGCCCATCTTTCTCAGCTTCCAAGAGCTCTCTTCCTAGTGACAGCTGCCAAAAATGGCTTCTGTCTTTTTTTTTTTTAATCTTCCAAAGTTTAGTGACATACTTTCAAAGGGCAAGATGACCTCATGCTATTCTTCCCATCCTACGGGCTTCCCATCCTGTGTATGTAAATTGAGCTTCCATTTTTCCGATACTATCATGCTTAATCTACATGGGAGACAGAGAAATAGCTGCCTTCCCTCTTGTCTCAGAGGAAACCTGGTTCTCTCTGGTTGGTCCTAGACTTTAAAGCATATCTATCTATCTATCTATCTATCTATCTATCTATCTATCTATCTATCTATCT
>ML685769.1:1633518-1657859 GCA_007922175.1 Pelusios castaneus | reverse complement strand
TCTATCTATCTATCTATCTATCTATCTATCTATCTATCTATCTATCTCAAATAATCATTTTCCCTCATATAGTGTTAATACATACATTTCACAGTGATATTAATCAACAGTGTCTAGCTTTCAGAAAAGACCTCACCCTAATCAGTTTTATAATACAGAAATATTGTATATGATCAGTTGATTTAATTACCTATCAGTTATGGTTAAGACCCCCTGTCTTTACAGACTAGTAAACCGTTGCAATGTATTCTCTGTAAAGTAAAACTCAGACCAAGCTTGTCTGTTGTGGCATAGATCCTATGCTGTCTCCTCCCCCACTTCTTGTCTTGATGGCTTTTTTTTTTTACCAGATATGTAAAATGGACCTTCATTGTCTTTGCCTCAAGAATCAAATACCGAGAATCAAATACATAGTCTTTTGTTGAAGACCTACTATCTTTATGCCTTGCTTACCAAATATATTTTCAGAATATAATTCTAGCATGTACTCATAACTTTTTGAATACACCTCTTGTATACAACATGCAAGAATATTAATGATCAGTGAGATATTAATTTTCTAATTATATTTTATATGGCACCTTTTAGATACAGATTATAATCACAAGGGGTGCATCTACACTGGTAAATTAAGACGATTTAAGCTTAGCTTAAGACGACTTAATTTGCCCTGCATCTATACTACACTTTGCTTAAGTCGACTTAAGCAAAATAAAGTCGACTTAATGAAAATTAAGTCGACTTTATTAAACCACCTTTCTACTCGACCTAAGGCTTAATTTGACTTTTTAAAGTCAAATTAAGCCAGTGTAGCCCTGGGGTAGCCCTAAGTCGACATAGGGCTACCCCAAGACTACACCAATGCCCTCCCTGCCAGGGGGAACCTGGCATGCTCCCCAAAGGGCAGGGCATGTGGGCAGGGTGTGACATTGTCTGGATTTAGGGAAGCATTTATGATATTATTTTCAAAGGATATCTCATAAATGCTATAATCCATGGGAACTATGTCATGTTTGGTATCAATAGAAAGGTAGTAATTTGCTGGGAATGATTATATAGTTTATGTCTAGGAATTCTATTTCGATTAGAAGTTGGAAATTTGATGTTATATATATACTTTAACTTGTGTCATTCTGGAGGAATGCCATAGATGGGAGGGTGTGAACAACATTCCTTAATGTTAAGGAATCTGCCAGGTGATATGGTCCCAGGGAGTAAACTGATGAGCCATTAAGGACACAATGGTTGTATTCTTTATGTCCTTAATGGCTCATCAGAATACTCCCTGGGACCATTCTACCTGGAAAATTCCTAAACATTAAGGAAACAATGGTTGTTCACACCCTCCCGTCTAAGGCATTCCTCCAGAATGACACAAGTTAAAGTATATATATATAACATCAAATTCCTAACTTCTAATCGAAATAGAATTCCTCGACATAAACTATATAATCATTCCCAGCAAATTACTACCTTTCTATTGAGACCAAACATGACATAGTTCCTATGGATTATAGCATTTATGAGATATCCATTGAAAATAAAATCATAAATGCTTCCCTAAATCCAGACAGCATCACACACAGGGCTCTGCCCTGCCAGGGTCCCTGTCCCCCTTTGTCCCACTGCACACAGGGGGTGCCCCCCTGCCACCGTGGACCTGCCCAAGGTCCCCTTAGCCCCACAAAGTTGACCTAGAGCATCCAGTATGGATGCTCTAGGTCAACTTTGTAAGTTCCCCTTTAAGTCGGCTTTAATTTTAAGTGTAGACACACTAAGTCGACTTAACTAAGTCAACTTAGTTAAAGTCGACTTAAAAGTGCAAGTGTAGACATAGCCAAGGAGTATACACTGTGTCAAGCCACCTGAGATAGATTACCTAGTCCTAGGGCATCTTGCATTTGCATGCTTTTAGGCTCATAGTGGAGTCATAAAAATGAATAAGCCTTTTATAACTAAAATTGTATTTCAAAAGGAAAATTCTGGCAAATTCTTAACTGTGTCAACTCTTCTGCTATTCCTTTCAATGATAGCTGTAATGGCAGGAACAAATAAATACATATTGATGCACTAAGAGGTACATATATAGGTAATTTTAAAATAGAATAAAGCTCTTTAGAGGTATTGAACTGGTGTCTGAGTGTTCTTCATACTGCTGCACATTCAGCAAATTTCCCCAGCAGATATGCTCAAAGGCTATGTCTACACTAGAAAGGCTTAAAGCTGACCTTATTAAGTCGACTTAAAGTTAAGTTGACTTAGTCTACTTTGTTAAGTCGACTAAACACCCTTAAGTCAACTTAATAAAGTCAGCTTAAGGGTTACTCCCTGGCCACAGTGTCCTTAACTCGACTTAAGGAGTTGACTTAGGTCGACTTAAGCCTTAATGGGCAGTTCTTATTGGGTCGACTTAAGCTTTCATTAAGTCAACTTAATGAAAGTCTGGTGTAGACAGGGAGTAATTTAGGTCAACTTAAGGGTCCTTAAATTGACCTAAATTGCTAGTGTAGACACAGACAAAGTTAGTGTTTAGCTTTTGAGCTAAAGTCTCCAAAAAAAATTACTTGGGAAATTCACAGCATCTGGTAGTGCTTCAGGCTTTCATTACTCTACAAAGGTAATATATTAGGCTGCATTATGTAGCATTCAGGTATTGAGCGTGGTTGTTATAGTACCAATAAAATAATGGCTTCATCTTTCTTCAAAACAACCCCCCATTTCAGCCTGAAAAGTCGATGGTGTCATGAGATTTCTAGCCCAGGTTTGCAGCTTTGTTGAGGTCAGTTTATTGAATTGTGGAAAAGATTCAGATGAACATCCAAGTTTTGCTTCATAATCTGAATCCAACCCCAAACTACAAGCTAGAGTGTCACTTGAAAGATATGCCTCTACAGGGGGTAAGAACCCTGTGTGGGGTACTTGGGCTGTGAGTCTTGTTGCACAGGAGTAAGGAGGTGCTTCATGCCCCTTTCCTCCCACCCATTCCCAACTTTACAAAGTGCTTCACAGACATTAGCTACTCCTTACAACGATCTTGTGAGATAGGCAATTGGGAATATTGTTATCCCCACTTTATAGGTGGTGAGACTGAACTTCTCCCAAGATCCTGTCTCCTGCAAGTGGGCTCGAGTGGTGGGGGGAGGGTGGAGCTGAGCCAATGTGTGTTTATGTGCCTGGGTGGGGGTATAGTTATTTGCTGTTGGTATAACCCTGCAGAGAATTACTACTCCTCTGAATACAGGGGAAGTAGGGATGAGTGGTGTCTGTGCCACAATGCCACCTGGTGCTGTTGCAAATGCAGTTCTACAAACCAGGTTTTTCCTCAGAACTACCTAACTGTAACACTCACCAATTGGTATAAACACAATACTCAGTTTATTGCTGTTTGCCTCACTGTATTTCTAAAAATATTTTTGCTGCACTTGTGCTGAACACATTTGTAAAAGGCCATAAAAAGCTTTGTGAAAAGACCATTGGAAGTAATGACTTCCAGCTGCATTAGCTTGCGGTAGTGTGTGGTACTCCCCTTGTGAAGTCCTGTGACAGGAATGAAATTAACTCATGTCACCATTGTGAAGCAAGGTTAACTTACAATGAACTGTATTATATCCCTACATCCATCCACTTAATACTGGTCCTGTCACAAGGCCACTAAAAGATAAATTAAGAAAAGTGTAGCAAAATAGCAAAGGTTAAAAAGTAACAGACTATCATGATTACAATTTGTAACAGAACAAGAATCTGTCTTCTATAGTCTGGAATGGTTATAGGTCTGAAGAAGGCTTTAAAGGACTGGTCTGCTAAATTTGGCCTCAAATTTAGGTTTTGCTTTAGAAGACTTTATAACCTGTAGGGCTTGCATTAATAATGAAAGCGAACAGAAGTAAGGAAACAGAGGTTAACAATGGACAAAGTTTAAATTCACAAGCAGCCATGTAAATAATATGTAGTTGGTATATAAAGAAATAAGAAGATTAATATGTGATAAGCAGGGATCCGAGAAATCCATTTGCCATGGAAAAATGCAGAATTTGCAGTTTTATGGAAGATCTTTAGTTTTCATATTTTGTGAAAAAATAAAACCATGCACATTAGAATCCCATTTATCTGAGCCTCCATTATTCAGCTTCCTGTATTAACTAAACTGGGCCTGACAGACTTAGCCTTGGTGGCAGGACTTGGGCTGTCTGCACCGTGGCGGGGGTCCCTATTGTCTCAGAAAACTAAAATTCAGCATTTCATTTTAATAGCGGAAAAACATGGATTCTTATATTTTATCTATTGGAATTTTTTTTAGTCACTGAAAACCAGGATCCCTGGTGATAAGATTGCAGCTGCAGCTTTGCTTGCTAGCACAATTTGTAGTTCATTGATTAGAGCTCCGGTCTCAGCCACAGTGGCTTGGATCTCCCTGTCCCTCCGCTGCTGTCCATGGTAGCTTTGGGTCCTCCCACATACCCTGCCATGGTTTAGAGCTCTGGGAGTCTGGGAGTTTCTAGGAGTTAGGAGCTCATGACAGCTGACAACTCCAGCCACATTATCCTGGGACTGAGAGAAAAAACATCATTGAGGGTTCTGGAAGTCATGGAATCTGTGACTTCCATGACAATCTTATTCTTAATAATATTAGCAATTAGTGTATTTAATTTGCATAGGCAGGGTCAAAAACATTCTATTCTAAATGCCAATTGTTGCACACAAGCATTACAGTTTGTAAAGAGAAATATCAGTAAATATTTTAACTATCGAAAATCAAAAAGCATTGCTTTAAAACAGAATGTATGGGGCACTTTTCAGGATTAATCAGGGAGAGGGGGGAATATGTTCTTAAAATGTGATGTTTTCTTCTAAGCCATGTTTTCTTCTAAGTTATTAAGTAGTTAGAGCACTGGCCTTGAACCCAGGAAACCTGGTTTCTATTCCAGGTGTAGCCAGTGGTCTATTGGGCATCCCTGGCAAAGACTCTTCATGTTGTTGTGCCTCACTGTCCTTGTTTGTAAAATGGGGCAAATGATTCCGGCCTCCTTTGTAAAGTGCTTGTAGATCTACTGATGAAAACTGCTATATAAGAGCTAGGTATTATTAATACTATTTACTTCTTTACTACTGTAATAACACTACACAGTTAGAACCAAAGGTATTTTACAAATGAATTTACTTTTTACTAAGTATGAGCCAAATTCCACCACCCTTAAACATGCATAGTCTTACTTTGTTCCACAGAGTCCCACTAAGGTAGAATGTGACCTGTCTGCATAGCCAAGGTGATGCGTGACAAGAGCTGAATTACTAGCTAAAGCAGCCAGTGAATGTGGGAAGTACAGTCATCCACCCTCAACCCACATGTCTGCCTATTGAGCCTGACAGCAGCCCTAGCTTTAGCTTTTTATCTTCAGAATTTCTTCCATGACATATTGCTTGTCTGGTGTTTTTTAGTAAAACAAATCCAGCCTGCCACTGGAAGTCTTTTTATGAAATAGAACTTGAATAACCTCCTCATAGGCTTAGGAACAGGTATGCAGGAACTGAGCACTTTGATAGAGTCACAGTAAATGCCTTCCCCTATCCCAGTATGGCTATTGATTTTATGCTGTGAAATCAATTCCCAAACTTCTTCCCATTTTCTTAGTTGTACATCAGTGTTTATCATTGCTTCCCAGAAGCTCAAGGTATTCCTTTTTGAAGTTCGAGTGTGCCTAAGGTGAACAATAATGCTTTGTGGTTAGTACTGTGCAGTATAAAATGTCAGTTTCAATTTTTGGAACATGTGCAATCACAAACACCAAGTATCCCCACATTCCTCTTGGCATTCAAAGTAGTTTTTCTTCTTCTGCAAAATAATGAAAACAGACAGGTCAAGGGGATCAGATGGTTGACAGCCACACACTCAGTGCTCATTTGTTAGTTGGCTTTCTCCTTTGATTTACCGATGGTGCACAAGATTGGTATGATTGTCCTCTGATTTCTGGATAAGAAGTGTGCATTTGGGCCTCATAATATCACATGTAAGTATGGAATGGATTCGTACTGTTGTAATGCTATTGGAGCATACAGAAATAAAGGAGCCTCAAGTGTACACTCACGGCTTTATAGTTACAATGTACTAATGTACCTTTAGAATGGCACCATTTCTCTGCCTACCATTCAGAGAGTAATTGTGAAAGCTTTACTCAGGCAGTCAACAAAACATACAGATGTGGAAAGCTTTCATTGCTTAGCAGCTGAACTATATTAGTAAGTCTGCCTGAAACAGCAAGGATAGGGAAACTGAAAGAAGGGTGCATCTTATTATATTTGTTAGTAGTGAAAGAATGACAATGCTATGATTTAGTGGCTCAGACAGAAGGTTGTTTTTGCTGAAGAAGGTTGTAGGTGAGGGTCTGCCTGGGTAACAGTTCACAGCAAAAAATTAAGGCTGGACATTATTTATTATTCTTTAGTTTGGGCTCTGCATCCTTTATTAGGTGTTGCTCTGCCATCATCTGTTTTATAAAATAGTTAGTGCAAGAAAACAGCCACAGTTCCTAATGTTATGCTCAGAATTCTTTAAAGAGATGCTGCACGTATATCACCATAGTAATCTGAAAATCCTTTTGTCTAATGTGTAATCTGACATATGCTAAAGAATAAAGGGTCTGGTTCTGCTACCAATACTAAGGGAACAAGGGTAGCGGAGCTGGGTTCAAGTTTGTTAAAATCAGCATATTTGCCCTATTGATTGGGTGGGAGAGGCACAGTCATCCCCCTTAAAAGTGACATTCTACAGAAATATGGGAGCCAAATGTGAACCTACTTCCATCTAGATTTCATACTAGCGGGACTTATTGTCCTCACCAATAAGCTCAGCAATAAATCCAAGACTATGGACAAAGCTCATTTGGGTTGCAGTTTTTAGCTAGTCAATGGAGAGAAGGTTTGGAAACATAAATCCTGAATTCTTTCTTTAAAACTGTATACATGGGAAAAAATCAGTGTTGAAGGACAATTCTGGTGGGGAATGGCAACTACTGTGGGAAACAGATTACCAGAAGTCAGTAAAGGGCGAGCCAGCACCTAATATCTGGATATCTGGTCACCCTAATTACAAGTAAGAAATTAGTAAATAAGCAGCAGAAGCAGATAATTTTCTCATGACACAAAGATAATTTCACAAAAATGTCCTTACTGATAAAGGTGAAAGATGAAAACAATCAGAAAAAACAGAACGTACAGGTTTGTTCTAGTGAAACAATTTCCACGAGTCAGATGCTTCTTGGCATCAGAACATGACATTGACTATGGAATCAGAACACACTTTATGCAAATATGAAAGAGAGAATGAAGAATAGTTCACAGTCTCTAACAAGTAACTAACAATCTCCAATATCACCCCACTCTCACGATAACTGTCATATAAGCCAAATTCATTCTAACCAGATGAGATTTAGAGCAGTGTTTCCTAAACTTTTTAAAGCTGAGTCTTCCTCCAGGAAAATTTAAGCTTATGAACCCTACTATATACATCCTCTGCACACATTCCCCAGCTAGTCCATGTTTCCACCAGAAGGACATAACACATACATTGGGGGAAGCTAGTATAGATATTCATAAGCGGATAAGGTCTCCTATTTGTCATTTTTTGAATGATGAAATAGTTAACAATATTGACACAAAGTATTGTTAATTAGTCTGCATTTCAAATAATGTTTCAGGCTCTCTTCAAATTCAGGCAGATATTTTGCTTCAGTTATGTGTTTTAGATTTTGAAGCCTGCCCCTCCACCGTAACAACTAAGAACTTTATTTTAAAGCTGAAAGCAGAAACTATGGAGAGTGTGTTCTCCCACCAGATAATCCTTCACACACATGCAGAGGGAGCACTCCACTAGGGTTAGAAATGCAAATTATAATTATTTCAATTTCATAGTATCCACATTGAGAGAACTGTTTCATATCTCTCTAGGTGTACTTTCAAAACAATGATGGAGGATGAGTTATTTGATGATTAGCTGTTCTATTCATTCCCTCTGAAACATCTGGCATTGGCCACTGTCAGAAGACAGGATACTGAACTAGATAGACTATTGATCTGACCCAATATGGTCATTTTAAATTCTTAAGGCATTGAGAAGAATTGATTTGTGTATCCTTCAAGCTCATAACAAAAGTGCCCAAAACTATTCTGAAAGGATGAAATAAAAATTAAATATTTCACATAATGCTGTATAAGCCAGATCCTAAATTTACATAAATGGTCATTGCTCCATGGAAGTCAGTGCAGCTATGACAACTCACATCGCTTGAGAATCTAAGTTGGGGAGTCAAAGAGGAAACGGAAGAGATGAAAAAGTCAGAGTGTGCTCAGTACACCCAGTGTTCTGCTTAGCCCTTGAAATTGTTTGCCCTTTCTATTTCATTTTTCCTACTTTGCTTGCTCAGATGAAACATTGAACTCTTTCTTTAGCATAAGAGAAGTGCTAGGACTCTGCTGTTGGAAAGGAAGAGCTTAGTTTCTGGGAGCTCACTTTGAACATCTGGGCAAAAACCTACTCTAACCCACAATGATTCCTTTGTTTACCATGGAAGTCTTTGTTTTAGATAAGTATGTGAGGTGTCTGAGGTTGACTGTTTTAATATGTGTTGCCTTTGAAAAGACAAAGGCAGAAGTGTATATTAATCATTAGCCTTTCTATTTGTTTTTTTCTGAATACATTTGAAACATGCAACATCTCAACATTTCAAAAATGTAGTTCCTTTGCTTTGCAATATGACTAGCACACACCTGGAAATTCGCTTTTAAGCACTTAAGCTGGTCTTTCCCTTATCCAAAACTCTCCTCTCTTCCTCCTGCCTCATTTCCAAGAATTTAAACTAAGAGCTAACAACTATCTTACCACTGCTATACTCCAAAGAAGCATCATAATATTATTATTTTATAAAAGAAAATAAAGCCTGAGGAGTCATATAAAATCTTCTTGACAAAGAGAACAAAGTGTTCCAGCACATAAAAGCAGGTAAAATCATAACAAATAATTCTGAAACCTTCAAAACATTCATTTGCATAGTTTCCATAATCTCTAGCACTTTTAGCATTTTTCATCTGCAGAGCAGTTTGTGAACATTTTAGGACTAGCTAGCCTTTGACTAAACTCCAACTAACGGCCATAGTGCATCACCACCCCAAGAACATGCCAGGGAGGGAGGGACTGTGGTCCATAAAGCACTATTTCCTCTCTGCTCCCCTTTTGAGCTAAGGCAATAGTAATTCACCTCTGACCTATACCACCAGAAAGTTATAATTTCCATCCCCCTTGCTGGTGCTGCCAAGAGTCCATCCATTCTCTGGCCATCTCCTCTGGCAAAGTAATATCTGGGTACTTAGGTCCCTTAACTCCTTCATGGCTGAGATCCAGATTCTCATTCCCTTGCCTAGACACCTAGTCCAAGTCAAAATCTAGCCCTAAATAATTTGCACTACATTACTAGCAGGGAGAAAGTCATATTATTCCCATTTCACATACAGAGAAACTAGGAGCAGAAGTCAGACTGAACCATGGACAGAGCCATTTTGTACTAACTCAGAGACCACTTTCTAGCTCAGCAGACAAAAACACTCCCTTTTCCTTCATCTACACTCTACGTGCATCCCTTTTATGAATCACACTTGGACGGATATCCTTAAAAGGAACTGACATTATACACATGACTCTCAATTTTATGATAACTTCCTTTATATCTGGGGGAACTATGCTAGGATGAACAACAAAGTAGTTTCACTCCAGCCCTTTTCCAGAGATCCCTGCAATAACATGTATAGATGTTGGTGCTTTTAAATCACTGACCTATATAGCTGGACCAATGCACTGCCCTGGGGGAGTTCCTGGATGTACTGTGTCTGAGGCATGTATGTACATCTGAGGAACATGGCCCAGGGTGATCTCCACAGCATCCCTTTCACAGGGTACAGACTGGTACAGGCAGGTGCAAAAAGAGGTAAACAGGCCACAAGCCTCCTAGTCTGGTAGCAAATTGCAAGTTTTTGATAGAACCTTGTTTTAGTGTCTGTATGATGTTTTTCATGGACTCTGAATTTCAAGATCCTAAATTCAGACAAATCGCCTGATTACACCTTGTCACCGCTAAGCATTTTGAAATATCATTACATATTACCACCACCCCTGCTTCACAAGCCAGGTGACAGTAAACCCATTTTCATTGCATTTTTTAAAGTGAGAAGTCAAGCTAATATTTTGTTATGGAACATACTTAGCTACGAGGTATTTATATTATGTCTGTATTAGCTGTATACACTGCTAGTATGCTCCTCCTCGCCCAACAGAGATACAAGGCATACACTTCTTGTACTTGCTGAACATTCTCACTTAACAAATTCTTACATATTCACTCATGAGAATTAATTTTTAAATACTGGACAACTAAAGACATTAACAGATTATAAACCAAACATACATTCTATTGTTTTTTCATTTGCCTTTTGTTTTCTTTGTTACTCATTGTTTGTTTTCCACGCTAGCTATTACTACCTATCCTGAATTTCTAGGCCTGTTTACTCTTCACTTAGCCTTAAGTCCACAAATGCAGCTGGCTGGTGAAAGAGATTGAAAACACAAATGACACCAATGGGGCACAAATAGTAGAAAGCCTTAAAGAAGAAATGTAGTCAAGGACTGGTACAGATGCAATGACAAAAAAGTAATTAGTAAGAACCAAAAGCTGTGCATTGATTCCCTTGTGGTTTGTCTACACTGCATTTAGACACCCATGACTGGTCCATGCCAAGATCAAGGGATTCTGGCTGTGGGGCTCTTTAATTACAGAGTAACTTGAGTACTTGGGCAAGATGGAAATTAGGATCCCGAGAGGTGGGAGGGTTCCCGAGTTTGGGGTACAGCCCAAGCCCAGACGCCTACACTGCAATTAAACAGCCTCACAACTCAAGCCCTGTGAGCCCAAGTCAGCTGGCATGGGACAGCAGTGGGTTTTTAATTGTAGTGTAGATATACCCCGCTAAGCACTCCAGAAGCAATAGTAATAGTCAGTAGTAGAGTGTCACCACTACCAATCAATATAGATGACACACTTCCAATTGGAATTTGACAAATGAAGGAATTTGAACATAGATGGCTCACAGAGTTCCATGATACAATAGCAAGGATAATAGAAACACTAGCAGTGACGAAAAGGCATGTACAGGTTAGTTCAACAAAAGTATTTGATATTAATTCTATCTATTCAAGAGGAATAACTCTATAAGGAAGTTCATGAAAGCCTGACAACAAGAATATTTTGTCACATGAGTTGGCTCCTGAATTAGCATCAATATTCACTGACTCTGGTGACATGAGGATTGCCAAGCAGCTGAAAACAAAAATGTCAGTTAGAAATACTTCACAAGAAGTCAATCGTTGACAATTCCACTGTTCTTTGGGTAGTACACTGGCCAGTAAATGATATCATCAATAACTTTGTGACTGGTTTCAGAGTTTACACTAAGCACAATTTAGCAGCATGAGATGTATGCCTTGTCTTTGATAGGTACAAAAACTTCAGCTCAGGGGGTGCATCTACACTTACAAATTAAGTCGACCTAAAGAGGCCTAAGTCAACTCAAACTACTCTGTGTCCACACTGGGCTTTCCTGAGGTCGACTTAAGCATTTCCTTAAGCCGAGTTAAGGAAAAGTTAAGGCAACATAATAACACCTCCTTTTAGGTCGACCTAACGCTTAAGTCAACCTCATTAAGTTGACCTAAGCCAGTGTAGATGCAGAGTAGCCCTAAGTTGACCTCCATAGCCTCCAGACCTTCCTCCTAGACCTCCCTCCCAGAGTTCCTGGCATAGGAAGAGCCTGCCCTGGCCAACCACAGGGCAGGACTCACCCCTAAGCACCCTGCTGCTTGGGAGCAGGGCAGCAGCGCTGCAGGCAGGCCCCATTCTGGAGCCACCAGAACATCCTGGACCTGCTGGCCATTTGGGTGGGTGAGGAAGTCAGCTCTTAATTGAGAGGCAGCCATCACAATTGGGAGGTGTATGCCTCCATCTCCCAGACCCTGGCTGCCAAGGGCCACACCCAGGACACCCAGCAAGTCCGGGTCAAGATCAAGGACCTCCACCAGGGCTACCAAAAGGCCCAGGAGGAGACGCTCCAGACAGGGGCAGCCCCCACCAGCTGCCGGTATTACCAGCAGCTGGATTCCTGTCTGGGCCAGGAAAGCAGCAGCCTGCCAGTCTACACCATTGAGTCTGCTGAGACCCCGCCCTCGATGATGACCAGGAGGAGGTGACGGGGCCTGGTAGTAGGCCCACTCCTCAGTGCTCCTCGCTGTCGAAGTGGGCCCTCAGTACACCCCGGATGAGCTGTGCTTGCCGCTGGCCCCAGTGAGTCTGGGGCAGGGTGTCATCAGGCTGGTCGTACTGCACAGCGAGCCACTCGGCCTCAGCCTCCCAGACGTGGGGGAAATCTTTCCCCTTGCAGCTCGCAGAGGTTGTGCAGGCAACAGCATGCACTGACGATCTCTGGGAGGTTGCTCTTGCCGAGCTGCACGTGGGTCAGGAGGGCCCTCCAGGAGGCCTTGAGACAGCTGAAGGCACGCTTGATGATGAGCCTCCAATTCAAGAGGTCCCTGCTGGCATCCATGTGGCCCGTGTATGGCGTCATCAACCAGAGGATCAAGGGATAGGCAGCATCCCCAAGGATGGCACCTGCTCAACCCCGATGGTGATGGTGTGGTCGGGGAGGAAGGTGCCCACTGCATGCACCTGTACGGGGGGAGGTTGCACAGGATCCGTGCATCATGCGCCTTCCCCGGTAAGCCCACATAGATGTTCTGGAAGATTCCATGGTGGTCCACGAGGGCCTGCAGGACCACGAAGGAGAACCCCTGGTGGTTGACGTAATCCCTGGCATGGTGTTCCGGGGCTTAGATGGGGATGTGGGTGGCGTCCACAATGCCACCACAGTTGGGTAAGCTAAGTTGGGTGAGGCTGTCGAGGAGTTTGTGCAGGTTTCCCGGGGTGATGAGGCAGACTAGCAGGACCTGGTTGATTGCCCTGCAGACCTGCATGAGGGCAGTCCCCACGGTGGCCTTCCCAATGCCAAATTGCTGGGCTACGGAGCAGTTGGAGTTTGGGGTTGCCAGCTTCCACACGGTGATGGCCACTCGCTTGTCTATGGGCAGGGCGGGTCGGAGTCGGGTGTCCATGCACTGCCGAACTGGAGTGAGCTCGCAGACGAGCTCGAGGAAGGTCCGCATGCTCATCCTAAAGCTCTGCAGCCACAGGTCGTTGTCCCAGGTGGTAAGGACGATCCAGTCCCACCAGTCACTGTGGGCCTCCCATGCCCAGAGGCAATGAGGCACGGAGCATGGTGCAGTGCCCCCAGCAGGCTGCTGGGGCAGCTGGGCAGGGGGCAGGCTGTCGTCTTTCCTCCGCGCTGGTGTGTCGCCAGACAGGCCTGCTCGACAGCCAAAGAAGCCTTACTACTAGTTGGCAGGTGTTGATCAGCTGGCTGACAAAGCGCAGGAACAGAGGCAGATCCATGACCTGCTCAGGCTCCGAGTTTCCAGGCACAATGTTTTGAGGACGTGGCCAGGCGAGGGGAGACCTTCTCTGCTGCCATGATACCACACTTCCCACGATGCACCCCTCCAACCCCCCTAAGTCAACTTAAGAGTCTTGTGTAGACTCTCTACGTCGAATTGATAAAGTGTGCCTTAAGTTGACTTGGGAGTCAAGTGTAGACTCTCTACGTTGACTTGGTAAGGTCGACTTAAAGTTGATTTAATAAAGGCAACTTATTACAGTCAACTTAGCTTTCTAAGTGTAGACATAGCTAAAGAGTGCCACAAGATTTAACAGAGCTACAGAAGCAAGGAGAAGGCAACAGTTCAGTACAAGTCCATAGCTTCCTCCACAGAAAAGTTGCCCTAATGTTTACTGAAAATAAGAAACAGTTGATTGGTATCATTTATACTGAACTCATTCTAGAGAAGTTTTACTGACACATACTAAGGCACAAGCTAGTCATCACAGGTGGAGACAACACCTCATTTGAGATAAACCAGGGAGGTGTGGTGATCAACAGAGAAGATATGAACACTTCACATGAGGAAGCCAGCCACTTCATTGTACAATAGATGGTGATAGTTGCAAAAGAGGAACTGGTGGGGACAACGATATTATCAGAGGACAAAGATGCATTTGTCTTACTCTTGCACCATTGCCTTGAACAGAATTTAGTATTTTCAGTGTTATAGAACTCCCAATCCAAAAGAAAGCTTAATAGACATCCAAGCTACTGCAGAGCAACATTGGAACATTGCAACTGGACTGTTAGCTGCATATGCACTCCCAAGCTGTGATACAGTAGCTTCTTATTTTGGCGTGGGCAAGAGCACTTTGTTGACGATTCTGTGAGCTGGATACTCTCTCTGCAGGGTGACATCTGTGCTGCAATATCCGATGTACCTAAAAGGTTGTCACGAGGAGGGAGAAAAATTGTTCTCCTTAACTGTCGAAGATAGGACAAGAAGCAATGAGCTTAATTACAACAAGAGAGGTTTAGGTTGGACATTAGGAAAAAATTCCTAACTGTCAGGGTGATTAACCACTGGAATAAGTTGCCGAGGGAAGTTGCGGAATCTCCATCATTGTAAGTTTTTGAGAGCAGGTTAGACAGTCAGGGATGGTTTAAGAGGGTACTTGGTCCTGCCATGAGTGCAGGGGACTGTACTTGATGACCTCTCATGGTCCTTTCCAGTTTCTATGATTCTATGTCATTAAAAAGGCACCCAAATTCATGACTGTATTCTACAGACAGTCAGGTTATGCCACTGTAAGAGAATCAGGGCCTATTTTATGGTACCTTCTTCTTACCAGACCAGGCTTTGCTCTTGCTGAATCAGCTCACTCCCTGGATTAATTTGTCTCAGCTCTCTCAAGAAATAAAGAGAAGCAGTTTCCAGTCAGGTTAATTGTTTTATTTAAGCCTTCTTTAACGAACAAAATCAAAACTTTACAGACTCTTTCCTCAGAAGTCTGTGCAGATCAAATTGTCACTTCCCCAAATCTGTTCCTTCACATCAATAACTCCAATAACCAAAATTTCCTGGCTCCTACTTCATAGCCCCAGAAAAAAAGGACAGTCTCCCTTCTCTCCATTTGGTTTCTGGAAGCCATGGAAGCATGGCAGAAATCATGGGCAGCAAAAATTAGCAAAAGTGCAGCCATATCAACACCAAAGCTCAGCTTCATACCACCAATAGCTGAAGTATTTGCTGAAAATGTAAAATGCACATCTTCATGCATGTGTATGGAAAAGCGCTTTGGATCTAGATGCACCACTACTTAATCCACTGCAGTGTGGGTGAATACGCAATGATATTTCCAAGTCTCTGTTTCCAAATGCTACACCAGACAATGTCATGTTTGTTCTTGCCAGAATTTGAAGTTCATGAAATGGTCTTGTGAGAATGATGCACTGTGTCAATCTATTACATCTGTATATAGCAGTGCCAAACTGCCATGTACCATAGTCTCTGCATTCCAAGGATACTGTGTTGCAATAACCTGAAAAAAATAAACATTAGCATTTGAAAATGAGAGTAACAATGACAAGTAGAGAGAACACTAGTAAAAATATACAATGATTCAAAAATGAAGTATTTGGTTAAAATTGTTACTATATATTTATTGAACACGTATATTTATAATGAAAATACATTTATAATAAATATTTTTCATATTAAAAGAGTGCTCAGTGTATCAAATGAAAAGTGAGGTTTGGTATACCCCCTACTCCCTTCTCAAATGCCCCCATTATTGATTCATATTGCAAATGTTAAATACGTGCATTTAATGTATTATAACTCTTCTGCCTTTATTTTGTATGTTACAAATCATGCAAACTCTTACTAAGTAAGGCTATGTCTACACTAGAGGCTCTGTTAAGTCAATTTAACAAGGTCAACTTTAAGTCGACTTTGTTAAGTCGACTTAGAGAGTCCACACTAAAAACCTAAGTCGACTGCCTATGTCCACACTGGCAGTTGCTAGGTCAACTAAGGAATGGTGCATTATGGGTAGGATGATTTAAGGACACTCCCCATCCACACTGGTTTAAGTCGACTTAAAAAGGTCAATTTAGGCATTAAGTCGACCTTCAGGGGTGGAGTTATTAAGTAGACTTAAGGAAGTGCTCAAAATGCACATGCTTTTAGTGCCAAAAGCACAGGGTTTAATACCTGGTAGAGATTTTGTGCAGCTGTCAGCATCAGCCTGAAGCAGTCCTGCTCTCTGAGTGCAAGGATTCAAATTTTCTCCAGACTATGCACAGAGGTAGAAAAAAAAAGAATGCTTTTTTCATCGTCTCCACTTTGTATCACTCATGTATGATGAAAGAGTCTGCTCCATAGCATTTTTGTATGCAATGTTTTAGTCATTTCAGTCTATAGGATATTAGAGAGACGAGGTGGGTGAGATAATATCTTTTATAGGACCAATTTATTGGATGGTGAGAGAGACACATTTTCCAGCTTGAAGAGAGCTCTTCTTCAGTTGCGAGAAATGTACTCAGAGTGTAACAGCTAAATACAAAGTGGATCAAACATAGTTCCTGCTGCTCATGGAGATAGTTTTATTATGCCAATAGGAGATCTCTCTCCTCTTGGCATAGAGTAGCTGTAAGCTCTCTAGTGTAGACATGGCCTCAGTCACAGATGCTTGGGTTAAAATTTCTTAGTCCTGTGAATTATATTCAAATGAACCTAATGCCATACTTCACTGAACAATAACAGGCCATTGTTTGGTTTCTAAAAATCTTCTAATTGCTTGCTTAGTGGTTCATCAAAGGTAAACAGAGCAGTCAGCAAACTCAAGTATATTTGTTGTTTGCTCAGATGGTGGCACCTGAATAGGAAGTAAATGTGGTCTTTACATCCTAGTTAATTGGTATGATGACTTTAACTTTTCAACCTCAGGTACTTAGCTTCAAATCACATATCGATACATATTAACAAGATATGAAAATGACATCATAAAAACCAAATTGCAGTAAGGTGCATCAGAAATGTAACAGAATACGTTAGAAACATCTGAAATAAATAACATTCATGACTAGAATTACCCAATTTGCTAGACTCAATCCTTAATACTTTTATGCATGGCTTATTTACAGAGCACACGTTTCATGGGAAAAAAAATTGTACCATGCAACATGATATGTTGCCTATACAAAAGTCTAAAATAACATTAGCCACATCTGAACAGCTATATGGTAGGTTTTCCTTTGTGTGATTGGTTTCAGACAAGAGGGAGATAAAGACTTATTATAAATCACTTGAAAGGCTCTCAATTTGAAATAGTTATGTTATCTCTCAGGCTTTCATCCCTTTCTGTCTTTTCCTGTACAGCTGGAGATAGTTTAGTAAGTCTCTTCTGCCATGTAATGAATTAATCTTCGCTACTCAGCAAAGGGAAAAAAGTTTGTGCACTAAAAGAGAAGAAGGAAGGATTTTAGGCAGAACAGAGTCCAACTCAAAATTATATGTGTGAAAGTGTGTCAGCTGAGAGCATTAGTGCCTTGGAAGAATATAGCAATTGGTATGAAAAGTGGTCTTTTATTTAATAAACACTCCTTAAAGACTTGTCAGTCCTGACAGTATTTATGGGCAGAGATCGAATGATTCCATTTTCCTCTGGTTCTCCCTCCATAAAGCTTTAATCTGTTGAATTGGACACATGGCTGTGCTGTCATAAATTTTGTGAAGTGGTCAGTTAAATGAGACCTTTCTCAGTAAGGATTTCCACTACATTTTAAAGTTTCTTTAATGAGAGAAACAGGAAGACTTTATAAAACCATCTGAAAATGTAGCAGTGGATTGTTCATTAATACAAGAAACCAGAGATCAATGTTGCAATTTCTGTGTAGAATTCTATAAAGGTCCTAAATTATTAAAAACAAACTTTACAATTCTTTTTAAATCACCTGTTTTACATTTTGCCTTGCACAATATTTTAAATTACTCTAGCCTCTGGCAGTTGTTTACTACATTATTCCTCAACTAGTGAGTCATTATGGGCTCTCTGGAAGCAAGAGCTATGCCAGAAAAATGTTACACTTAATTTCAGGAAAGAAACAAACAATACTTTAGGAATAACATGGATAATACAAATTTCCTGAACATGCTGTATGGCTGAGGAGATTATTTTTTCCACATTATATTCTAAAAATTTCAGACTATTTATTTGTATGGTTTTGGCTCAAGGTTCTATATGGGCTTTTATGGTTTAATTGCTGAAGAGTCTATTCCTGTTTCAGGATGTAAATATGTCTTCAGGTTGTTCCAGTCAGCTTCAGACTCTAAGTCTTAAAGGATAGTCCTATAAGTAGGACAGAGCATGAAGTCATACTTCTGTAGCACTGAGTAAGACGGCTTGACCATGCTCTAGAGTAATTTCCCCTATCTATGTATGTGCCTGTGTTTACTTTTGTAAATAAAGTTAGTGCTTTAAAATAAAAGCCACACTTTGTGCCAGTCACCTACTTCTTCACAGCAGAAAACTAGGGAAAGCAATAGATCTTATATAACTTAATAAAAAGGGAGGAACTGTAAAGCCAATAAAGAACAATAAAAAATGCAAACTTAAAATGTAATCTCTCCCATCCTTGTTTTTAATGTGGCTTTTGATTTTATTCTAAAAAATCCTACATGAAACCTGAGAAAGCTATAATATGGCTTCTTTCAGCAGCTTGAATCTGTGTGTGGTGGGAGGGGGCAGAGGAGGGAAATGGCAAATTTGTTTTCCTGAAATCCACATTTATTTATTTCTGAAGTATATTAACATATTGTGTGAATACAAATTACATTACATGGTTACACTTAATCTGCATGCAGTTAGCTTTGTCAAACAACAAACAGCTCCACTAGAGAAAAATATGTTAAAAGCATTATATTATTATGTAGAAATGGATAAACTATTTTCTAGTTAACTATTTAATGAAGATTTATTTTATTAAAATTCCATATAAGTTTGTGATCCTTAGTATGAGATTGAAAACCATGTAGTAGTATAGTCTTACTTTATTTGCCTGATAAAGCCTGATTTTTTTTCTATTTGCTTCAGCAAAGGCCATGTAAAAGTAATCAGTACAAAACTCTAATATGAAATGGAGATGAATTTTAATTAGAATCATAAACTAGAATGCTGCATATATGTTAACTATTGTCTGCAATATAGATGAGCCAAATAAAAACCCCAACCCATCCTCTGCAAGAGATAATTTACAATTTTAGAGGTGAGAGGTTCAAAGAAAAGTTAAGTAATCTAATTAACCCTTCTATATCTGAACCAACTGAGGCCCCAGTTTTTAGTGATAATGTCATTAGTGATCCAAGGGTTGGAGAAAGTGGTTCACACCATTATGCCACATTTCAAAGAGAGTTCCCCTGAGAATGGAAGGCAATTTAGTCCCCGTGCCCCTTTAATTCTTTTCATTTCTGCAACCAATGAGGATGACATTTGTGATAATAATTGTGATGTTTACACAATATATCCAGAACTGAACTAAAACTACCTGCTCATTTTACTGAGATCTCTAGTTTTAATTACCAGTGCTAAAAACAGACAGGACTCAGAATTGTTTCTTAGTCCCCAAGCCTACAAACAGGTAAATATATACAGCTTTTTGTACCTCAGTAGTCCCATGACTTCAATGGGTTGACAAAGCAAGACAGATGCCAGAGCCCATTATTAAAATTACTTCTGCCATCTGGTCTCCTGAAGAACTGAAGGCTTTAAAAAAAAATTCTTCACTTGTATCCTAATAGAGGCACAAATAATGCCACATGCAAAATAAATAAATAAATAAATAAAACTAAAATTTAAAAAATACATTTTCCCATGCAGTTGTATATATTTCATTCAGACAGCGACTTTCATCTGACCTACCACTTTTGATATGAAAGCACAATTTAAAACCAATTAATCCCCCCCCAATTCTATACTTTTAAAAATATCAGAATTGATAATTCTTGTGTACATAAAGTGAACTGCACAGCCCAAGCATTAAAAATTATGTATAAACTGTTTTTCAGAATTACTTATATAAAGTCTGTCACACTTATTAAAGCAGAAAATGTAGTAATAATGGATGATTTCAACTATCCTCGTATTGGCTGGACATATGTCACCTCAGGAAGGGATGCAAAGATAAAATTTCTAGATACATAAATGACTGCTTCTTAGAGCAGCTTATTCTTGACCCCACATGGGGAGAAGCAATTCTTGAGTTAGCCCTAAGTGGCACAGAGGATCTGGTACAGAAGGTTATTATAGCTGAACCACTCAGCAATAGCATCCACAATATGATTAAATTCAACATCCTTGTGAGGGAGAAAATATGAAAGAAACCTACCACTGTTGCATTTAACTTTAAAAATAGGAATTACAGAAAAAATAAGGAAGCTAGATAAGCAGAAATTGAAATAGTCACAAGGGTGAAATGCCTACAAGTTGCATGGAGACTATTTAAGAACACCATAACCGAGACTCAAGCTAAATGTATCCTCTCCCTCTGCTCCCCCTCAAAAAAACCCCAAAAACAGTTAGACCCGTTAGAGGACCAAAAAAAAAAATCCCCATGGCTAAATAGCAGAGTGAAAGAGGTGGTTAGATGGGAAGGGGGAAGGGCATCCTTTAAAAACTGGATGTCAAATCCTAGTGAGGAAAATAGAAAGGAGCATAAATTCTTGCAATTAAAATGTAAAGTATAATAAAGCAAGCCAAGAAAGACTCTGAAGAGCAACTATTTGAGGACACAAAATCTATCAGCAATTTCTTTTAAGTGCATCAGACATAGGAAGCCTAGCATACAATTTATAGGGACACTGGATAATCAAAATGCTAAAGGAGCACTCATGAAAGAAAAAGCCATTGCAAGGGAGCTAAATGAATATTTTGCATAGGTCTTCACCAGAAAGGATTGGGGGGAGATTTATAGGCTGGAGAACTTTCCCAGGAAGATGGACCAATAGAGGAAGTTTTGGAACAAACTGATAACTGAAACAATAATGTCACCAGGGCCAGATGGTAATTATTTATGAGTCTTGAACAAACTCAGTTATGAAACTGCAGAACTAATAACTGTGGTATGTAAGATATCACCTGAATCCAGACGACTGAAGGGTAGCTACCATAACACCGATATTTTAAATGGGATCCAGAGACAATCCTGGCAACTATAGGACAATAAGACTAATTTCAGTAACAGGCAAATTGGTTGAAACTATAGAAAAGAAAGTTGAGGAAGACTCAACATGACTTTTGTAAATGGAAATAGTGTTTCACCAAACTATAGAATGCTTTGAGCAAGTCAATAAGTATACAAGAATGATCCAGTTGATACAGTGTACTTAGACTTCCAGAAAGCCTTTGACAAAGGACGCTCACCAAAGACTCTTAAGCAAACTAAGGTATAAGAGAAGAGGTGCATTCATGGATAATCAACTGGTTAAAAGATAAACAAACAGAGTCCTGTGGCTCTTTTAAAGACTAACAGATTTATTTATCGCATGAGCTTTCGTGGGACAAAATCTCTCTTCGTCAGATGCTGTGGGATTTTCTCCCACAAAAGCTTATGTGATAAATAAATCTGTTAGTCTTTAAAAGTGCCACAGGACTCTGTTTGTTTCTCTGCAATAGACTAACATGGCTACCCCTTTAGAACTTGGTTAAAAGATAGGAAACAAAGGGTAGGAATAAATGGTCAATTTTCACAATGGAGAGAAACAAATAGCAGGGTCCCTCAAGGATTGTTTCTGGAACCTGTGCTGTTCAATGTATTCATCAATTATCTGGAAAATGAGGTGAACAGGGAGGTGGCAAAGTTTGCAGATAATGAAAAATTACTCAAGAAAGCTAAATCCCAAAACTGACTGCAAAGTGTTAAAAAGGGATGTCACAGAACTGGGTGACTGGGCCACAAAATGACAGGTGAAATTAAGTGATGGTAAGTGCAAAGTGATGCATGTTGGAAAAAATAATCCTAACTATATGTACAAAATGATGGGGTTTAAATTAGCTGATATTACTCAAGAAAGGGATCTTGGAGTCTTTGGGGATAGTTCTCTGAAAACATCTGCTCAATGGCATTCAACAAAGCTAACAGAATGTTAGGAACTAATAGGAAAGAAATATATAATAATATGGCAAATATTATAATGCCCCTATATAAATTAGGATGACCAGAAAGCAAGTGTGAAAAATCAGGAGAGGAGGTGGGGGGTAATAGGCACCTGTATTAGAAAAAGCCTTAACTAGACATCTGATCACCCTAATATAAATCTATGGTACGCCCAGATCTTGAATATTGTTTGTAATTCTGGTTGGAAAAAAGTGCAGAGGACAATGAAAATGATTCAGTATATGGAACAGCTTTCATACAAGGAGAGATTTAAAAGATGGGGACAGTGAAGCTTAGAAGAGATGATTAAGGGGGGAATATGATAGCATCATGAATGGTATGGTGGAAGTGAATACGGTATTATTTCTTACCCATTCTCATAACACAAGAACCACAAGTCACCCAATGAAATTAACAGTCTGCAGGTTTAAATCGAACAAAGGAAAATACTTCTTCACACAAAGAACAATCCACCCGAGGAACTTATTACCATGAGATGTTGTGAAGGACAAAACTATAAATGGGTTAAAAATTAATTAGATAAGTTCATAGTGGACCAAGATGGTCAGGGATGCAGTCCAATTCTCCAGGTGTTTCTAAACTTCCAGTTGCCAGAAACATCTGATGCTGGTCACTGGCAGAAACAGGATACTGGATTGGATGGACCATTGGTCTGACCCAATATTTCCATTCTTATGCTCATAACTCAGTGAAGTGATTCACTCTCCTGCTCATCAAATACTGTATAATCAATATTTTTTCTCCTTTTAGAGTTGATCTGGCAAAGTGTTGAGTGCTCTCTGTTCCCCCAAACTATACCCCAAGGGATTGGTTCATGTGGATTTACCAGACACAGTCAAAGACCATTGAAAAGATGGATTATTTTTATTGAATGCCAGGATGAGAAACCCCAAGCAAGCAAAGCAAAGTAATAAGTTGAGAGAACTTATGTCCCTTCAGCAGCCGGGGACCCCTGATGGCTCTGGACGACCCCCAAGGAGGTTCCCGAGGCATCTTGGTCCTAGGTTACCAAGGTAGCCTGGTCCATGATCGTACAGCAAAGTCCACAGATTCTCAGTGGCTATGCTAACATATATAGCATTGCAGAAGAAGGCGAGGTGATCAAGCCCGCTTTCCCGTCACACACTCAGGCTCAAGACCGAGATAACCTGAAGGAACAAATAAGGAGTACACACAGCCAAGCCTTGCAAAACAGCAAAAAGCAAAACACCTTAGGCCTCAGCTGGTTCCCACAGGAGACTGGCTCCAGCTGGTGCTTTGGGCATGGTCAGGTTGCTCATAGGCGGATGCTGTGAATGCCATGCACTACCTGTCCATCACAAAATCTTCCACTTTAGCCCTACACCCTCAAATACTACTTACTTTATGGAAGTCAGAAGCATTCTGCATCTCTCAGGAGTTCCCAGAACCTTGGAAGTTCAGTATTTATAGAGATATTTTATTTGAGTTTGCTGTGTTTTTCTGGTATATGACTTGAATACTGGACACACAGTTCAGACATTAACAGGTAATCTGTGGTGTGGCAAAGTCAGGCCAGATGGCTATAGAAGAGTCATTGAAGTAAGGTTTGTCAGCCTTAGAATGCTGAAGGCCCTGTTCCCAGCAGGCAGAGGAGAGACAGCTTCAGGGCAACCAGGGACACCTGGGTTCAATTAAGCGCTGCTCCAGACCCAATAAAAGCCACACCTCTGCTAGCACACAGGGTGGGAGTTAGGAAGAGAGAGAGTGAGAGGCCAGGCCAGGCCAGGCCAGGCCAGGCCAGGCCAGGCCAGAGAGAGAGAGAGAGAGAGGGGGGGGGGGGAGGCAGGCAGGCAGGCAGGCAGGCAGGCAGGCTGGCTTGTGGCAGCAGCAAGCAGCAAGCATTCACCTCCCCCAAAGACAAAGGCTTAAGAACCTCTCTGTCCCGCTGAGGGGAGCGGGTAGCTACTGCAGGAGGGAAGAGCCCAGGACTACCTGGAGGGGGAAGCTGCAGTGGCCCTGACCTTCCCCAGAGAGGGCCACTACAATGTAGGCCCTACCAAACGACCCGCACAAAGGTAAATCCTGGCTCTGGGAACCCTGGTACAAAAGACCAGAGCTGCCCTCCAAGGGCATGTGTGCGTGTGCGTGTGCGTGTGCGTGTGCGTGTGCGTGTGCGTGTG
>ML685769.1:1566400-1633508 GCA_007922175.1 Pelusios castaneus | reverse complement strand
GTGTGCGTGTGCGTGTGCGTGTGCGTGTGCGTGTGCGTGTGCGTGTGCGTGTGCGTGTGCGTGTGCGTGTGCGTGTGCGTGTGCGTGCAGATTTACCACAAGCCTATGGCGCTGGGGAGAACAGCTGGTGCGTGGCATGAACTGGGAGTTATCTTGCTACAGTGGACACTTGCAGACAAGATGTAGTTTACTACCTGTAGATCAATACCACACTTTACAGTGTTCTTTGTGGTCCTTATCTTTATGCTGGTGTTCAATTACTCCTAATTGCTGTAGTCATTTCATGGCATATTTTTGTACATTCCCCTGTTCTCTAGGTGCATAACAGCAGCTCTGTCAGGCAGTATCCTCCTTCTTCACCTACTAATTCATCAGTTCAATCAATGTGCCTGGTCTGTGTCCTTTAGCATAAATATGATGGCCACAATGCTCCCCATCAATGCTCTGAGGTTTCAAGTGCTTTAAAGAATGCCTGTACAATGTAATTTTCATTATGAAACATACAAAGGAAACCCCTGCTGCAAGTTTCCTAATCAAATGAGAACTCCCCTGATGCTGGTGGTGATAGAGAAGGTGATGAGTTTTGTTCTGCTCCAAATTACTAATTGACTTTTTCTAAAGAACATTTACTAGGAATCTTGACTGTTTATAGCAAATGCTAAACAGCAGCTGTTTTCTAATTGTTCTTTAGATTCAATACTCCTTGTAAATTTCTCTCTTGAATAAGCTGGAGACTGTTTTATTCGACACTTCCAGTTAAAAGCAATATATAATTAGATCAGAGAAAACTATGTTAATATGAGAGTATAGACTTTAACCCACAAAAGCCAGGAAATTTGCTGATTCTCTTCAACTCATTCTATTCTGTCTAGGTTCTTCCACTACTTGTTGTGTGACATGGAAAATTGACTTATTGTATTATTAGCATGACAGAGAGAGAGAGAGGAGATACAATTTCAGCCTTAATGGTCAGTTTTATACATTTACTATAAGGGTTAAAGTTAGACAAGGCTAGAAAAGAATCTGAAGTGACTTGTTCAATATAGCTGTCCAACAAAAAAGTAGATGGAGAATAGAATTTTCTTCTAGATTGAACTGGATCCATTAGGCCAGATTTTCAAATGGGTAGCAGCTGATACATATATGCACTCATGTACATGCATGAATGCACATCTGTATTTGCATTACATCCAATTTTCATGTGCAAATGTTGATGTTTACATACATGTTTTGTGTTGGTACAAGAATTTGGTATTTAAGGAACTTCAGTATGGACTTGATTGTCTTAAACTTTTTTGAATGATATAATTGAATATATGCTTTTACAATTTTTAGGTGAGAAAAAGTTATTTTAAAACAAGACTCAAAATAGATGGATTGATCCCTAAAGAAGAGAGAAAAGAAATATGCTATTTTTTTCAAACATAATGGCCTAGAGTTTGTCTTTTTTAAATCAATTCTTATCACTTAAATAAATTACCTAATTTTAGGACCATTGCACTATGGATTTGGAGAGGAACTTTCAGTATAATGTTTGGGCAGTTTCAGAAATTATCTTCTACTTTATCATAGGGCATTAAAATTTAGTAAAATCTAGGCACTCCTGAATTAATCCATGAAATGGCTTTGTGATTCAGATGCATCCACCACAAAATCAGATCTCGTGAATCTCTGATATGTGCTGGCATCTTAATTGTAGTCCAGATCTGAATTTGCCAGCAGGGGCCTTTCTGTACAATTGAACGAGTCAATATACCTTGAATTTTGGACAGTTGTGCTTTTTCAGAAGAAAAGCTAAATCAAGCTCCAAGATGTTACAATCCATTTACACTAGAAAAAAAAGCTTGAGTGTAAGTCAAAATAGGCAAAATCTCAGGATTTAAAAAACAAAACACCATCACCACCAAAAAAAAATAAAAACCACCCCCCTGTCCCAAAAAAACCAAAACCAAAAACCCAGAACCCTAAAGAAGCAATGATAGAGACCAATATTGGCAGCCTAATGTCTTTGGGTTCATCTACACTTGCAAATTAAGTTGACTTAAGCTTGCTTAAGTCGACTTAATTTACTCTGCGTCTACACTACACTTAAGTCGACTTTTTCATTTTCCTTAAGTCGACTTTATTAAACCTCCTTTTAATTTGACTTTAGGCTTAATTGACTTCCTAAAGTCGACTTAAGCCAGTGTAGACCTGGAGTAGCCCTAAGTCAACTTAGAGTCGACTTAAGGCTCTCCAGGACTCCCCCACTGCCCTCCCTGCTGAGGGGGAGGAGGCACAGGGGGAGCCTGGCATGCCCCCCCACAGGGCAGGGCAGAGCCCTGCCCACCCTGCCCACCCTGCCCCATCCCCTGCCAGGGTCCCTGTCCCCCTTTGCCCCATTGTGCCCAGGTACAATGGGGCAAAGGCTGAGCCCCCTGGTACTGGGCAAGGGGTGCCCCCCTGCCACCATGGACCTGTCCAAGGTTCCCCTAGCCCCTAGAATTTGACCTAGGCATCCAGTGTGGACGCTCTAGGTCGACTTTGTAAGGTCCCCCCTAAGTCGACTTAAAATTTAGATGTAGACATGCTAAGTCGACCTAAATTTACAAGTGTAGACATAGCCTTTGAGGCTGTTTCTCTGTTGCTTTGCACTACCTGTCATTTATATCAGTGCAAAGTGGGGTCAATTGTTCCAGATAAAAATGGAGTATTTTATACCCTCCTGTCATTTAGTACAGGTTTAAATGCCTATATAGGAAACATGGTAAGGAAGAAGCAGGCACACTAACGTAAAAGGATTATTTTGCCCAGTGTGGACTTTTGGAAAAAGAGGAATTTTATATTAAAATATTTCTTATATGATCTAATTTTCTTGTACTAGAGAAATTCAGCAGTGAATTGACCAAAGTCCATCAAAATATATATACATTTCAGAGTGAGGTTTGAAGGTACCGGTAAATTATTTCCACAGTTAAAGAGAAAGGTTGGAAATATGAAGGAAAAGACAAAGGAATTCTCAAGAGATATGCTATAAAATAACAAAAAAGACAGAATATGCAAAGTGAGTCTGATGTCAGTAAAGACCATATTAGCAAAGATTCAGAATAGCAATCATGTCAAATTATTTATAAGAAAATCAGCATCATTTGAGTTTATAATATAAGATTAAAGATGAATTTATACCATAGAATTGCTTCCAACAAGGCTTTGTAATACCTATTATTCATTAATAAAAACACCATGCTTATCCATTCACTTGTTCTTTAACATCATAACCAAAGTCTGATGTGACGCCATAGTGGAATCAAAACTCCATTTTGCATTGCTCAGCCTAAGTTGTGCTGAAATTTCATTTAAATGTATGAATTTAGTTTGAATGTGTGAATGAGGGGGTTTTGTGTGTGATGGGATTAGTCTCCCAGTCCAACACCAGCCTGTTCTGACAACGAATAATATAGATAAACCCTGCAAAAAACAAGAAGAATCCACCCGAGAAAGAAAGGGACAAAAAGCTGCATCTAGAAGAAGATCAAAGTCATTTCTGCCATTAACTGATGACCCATGGTCACACAGTGCCCTAAGCAGTGCTTTTTTTGTGATGGTACTCAGGGACACTGAGTACCGGCACCTTTTTCTTCCACAGCAATGTGAGCCCCGACTTCTGCCACTGCTGGTGGTGTACACACATACTAGGCATTAGCTATTAACATAATTGTATTTTTTCTCATAATAAACATGGCATATTGCCTTGTTCCTGAATAAGATCCTGCTAGTCTTTTCATTTTCTAAGTATAAGAGTATATCTATATAATACAGGGATTCTGCCTACATGAACAATGGTGTTTCAGCTGTTCATAGAGAAATAGGATTGAAGTTCACTGAAAAGATAATTTTAAGGTAATAGATTTGACCTGTGCCTTGATATTAGTGATCCCCATTCAGATAATAGACAAACAAATCAGCTTACATTTTTGAGAATTTGTAATAACTTCTAAAATGTAAATTATTTACACTGAGTATGCATCTTATTTAGATGGGTAGCTACAGTGCCCTATAAATACTTTAATATAAAAATAAATTATTTATATACATTCCTTTTAAAAATTTTATTTCAATTACTATGAAACTTTTAATATTCATAATAAACATATTTTAGGTTTGCTTTTTAAAAGTTCCTTGAAAATGTTTTCATTGCGAAATTTATGTACATAGGGTAAAGTTTAACCCAGTGAAGAGGGCTCATTTTAGCCTTCTCACTACATTAAGATGAAGCAGAAGTTTAACTTTAAGATCATGCTTAAACCCAACCCAGCTTAGTAAAATGCTTAAGCGTTCTTTAAGTCCTATTGAAGTCAGCAAATCTTGAGCATATGTTTATGATAAATGTGGATGGACTTAAAATAGAGATAATGATACTGGCCTCCTTTGTAAAGTGCTATGTAAGAGCTAGCTTTGATATTGATTATTATTATTATTTATTAATTAAACATGTGCTCAAGTGCTTTGCTGAGTTGAGGTCCAAGCCACTGAGAAAATAATCATGCTCTGTCGACCACTATTGGCTTAGAATCCTCCCAAGGGGAGGATTCAAACGACAGATGGAGCAACAGCGTCTGTTATTGCGGACTTCCTTTACTCTTACGTGAAAGAGCACTAGCTCCTGTGGCTGCGTCCAGGCTCTGCTCCTCCTGCCCCTGTTCAACCTCTCTTCACTTGCAGAGCTCCAATCTCCTGGAGTTAGGATGAAGGCATTTCTACAAACCTGATGAAACAGAATCACTGCTCCCTGTATTTCCATATTACCCCACCTGCACGACCTGGATGAGAGCCAGTTCATCCCATTCATGTTAGTGGAGGACCCTAGTCAGAGAAACATCAGAACATACTTTGGTCTTGATCCTTTCCACACTGAAGTCAGTAGGAATGTTGTCAATGAAAGAGGGACCAGGCCTTTTTTTTCATAATAACCTTTTCCAACAGAGCTAAACTAGACTTAGTTCAGGTTTTCTTCAATAACATGAACTCTTCCATTATCATTGGTTGCTGGCCCCTAATCCTGACTTTCTCTAAATACTGCAGCCATTCAACTGCTTGGCTTCAGTATCCCTGTACGTTGTGTTTTTTAATGTTCTTTTGTCTTTCTTCTTCCCTCCCCCTTTACCGATTCCCCTCCCTGTTACCTATTCCTTCCAGCTATTCCTTTACCCCACCCCCAAAAATGCAAGATAAAATATTAATAAAATAAATACTTACACATAATGATTTTTATACTTTTATACTTGACTCCCTTTACCCTCTTCTGCTCCCAAGCTGCCATTAGTGGGGCCATGTATACATTGGGTGCAACCAAGAACTTGGGCCTCATATTTTTTATATAAGCTCAAGTGATTTTGGAATATTAAAAAGAGTAATGGGTTTTTTTTGGTTTGTTTTTGTTTTTTAAAGAAATGGCATGTAGTGATTTTCCTCCAAATCAAGGTGCTATCAATCAAAATTCAGAGCAGTGCAGCGACACTTGGTGTGTGTTCATTGACCCAGACTTGTAAACTAATAAATGAGTAATCTGCTCCAATGGCTCTAATGCTTTTGCTGGATGTTTTCACGGAGATATTAGAAAGTTGTTTACCAAGAAAGGTCATATTTTTTGTTCAATCAAAAATGCAAGAGATTAGGACTGTCAATGATTTATTTCATGACTGCAGCCAAAAATCCTATGAAGCCATTTGCTGAGTGGGTCCATCATTGTTATGAATCAAAACAATAAATATCATGAGATATTAGGACAATTAAACACTTGATTTGCTCTGTAACACATGTACAGATGGATCATTATCAAAAAGGAAATTGATTAAATCATTAAACTGGAAGTAAACTTCAATTGGACTGCAACTATAACAGGAATTTCTTATCCAGGATTATCATCTATGCCCAGTACAGGACACATAACATTAAATATCAATCAAAAATCATTAGTCCCTAACAGAACTGTTTTTGAGTATGACTGCATTAATCCAACCAGTCTCACTTTTTCCTGAGGCATATCTGGTCATGTATGTATTTTGCTTTTAAAGTGAAATAGTTTAAATAATTTGTTTTATGTGCATAGATTAACACCACCTGAATTAAATAAATGAGGGCTTGGAAGGCAGTGCTCTTTCATTAGATTGAATACTTCCTTACTGGTCACCTTTTCCTTTAGCTTATATGTTTTCTTAGTGGAAGAAAAACAAAACAAATAAAAATGAAACAAGTAAAGGTTATTAAAAATGCTTTTACACACAAACATTCATGAGGATTAAATGTGAATCCTTCAACAATCTCTGCATGGGATAATTGAAATTTTTAAACATATATTTTAGTACTATATTTTTAACTACTCAGAAGGGTATAGTTCTAGACCATTTCTCTGATCTCCATCTAAAGGTAATCTTTTTGGAAAGTTTGTCCAAAAATGACTCTGCCATCTCATAATGAAAGCAAAGGAAAACAATGCAGTGCAATAAAAGCAGAACACCTTTCACTATCTTAATAACAGAAAAGAAAAATATTTTGTACATGTTTGAAATAACTGTAAGCACTGACATGATTAGCAGTAGAAAGTTGGAATTTGGCAGGAGAATAGTCTTTGAGTAAGACCTTTGAAATGTTCCAGTAAAAACTGGGTTTAATTTGATCTGATGCTATATGGACACTTGAACATCTATTTAACCATCTCATTTTGGAGAAGCCGTGCACCCCCGAGGTTGGGAGGATCACAACCATCACACCCAGGAGAAAACGTCGGGTTGTGGTGGTTGGTGACTCTCTTCTGAGGGGGACGGAGGCACCCATCTGTCGCCCAGATAAGGCTTCTCGGGAGGTATGCTGCCTGCCAGGTGCCCGTATCCGAGACGTTACGGAGGGATTGTCGAGAATCATCCGTCCCTCTGACTACTACCCCATGCTACTCATCCATGTGGGAACCAATGATACTGCGAGAGGTGACCCTCTGCAGATCAAAGGTGACTACAGGGCTCTGGGAGCACGGGTGAAGGAGTTCGGTGCACAGGTGGTTTTCTCCTCGATCCTCCCGGTCAAGGGTAGGGGCCCGAGCAGAGACAGATGCATCCTGGAGGTGAATGCCTGGCTGCGGAGATGGTGTTACCAGGAGGGCTTTGGCTTCCTCGACCATGGGGTGCTGTTTCAGGAAGAAGGACTGCTAGGCAGAGACGGACTCCACCTATCCAGGAAGGGAAAGAGCGTATTTGGAAGCAGACTGGCTAACCTGGTGAGGAGGGCTTTAAACTAGGTCCGAAGGGGGAAGATGACCAACACCCACAGGTAAGTGAAACTGAGGGAAACCTGGGGGAAGGGATGGAACTTGGGGGATGCTGGGGCTGTAACAGCAGGAATAAAAGAGGGGGTAGTTGGAACTGGGGGCAGGGGTCAAATAATTGTTTATTTCTTGATAAAGTCATAATACCTCAGGTGAGTGGGGAAGGACGACACCGGAAGAAATTGCAAGGGGGAAGATGCGACAGGAGGGAGAATCGACAGGGCAAAGTAGGGCAATGGGCCCGATATCTTAGGTGCCTGTACACAAATGCGAGGAGCCTGGGAAACAAGCAGGAAGAATTGGTAGTACTGGCACAGACAAGGAACTATGATATAATTGGAATAACAGAAACGTGGTGGGATAACTTGCATGACTGGAGCACTGCCATGGATGGATATAAATTGTTCAGGAAGGACAGGCAGGGAAAAAGGGGGGGAGGAGTAGCGTTATATGTAAAAGAGCTGTACGACTGCTCGGAGCTCAACTATGAAAGTGGAAACAAGATGGTTGAAAGCTTGTGGGTTAAGTTTAGGGGAGAATGCAACAAGGGGGATGTTGTGGTGGGTGTCTGCTACAGACCGCCAGACCAGAAAGAGGAGGTGGATGAGGCGTTCTATGGACAACTAACAGAAGTTTCCAGATCGTCACAGGCCCTGGTTCTTATGGGGGACTTCAATTATCCTGATGTCTGCTGGGAAGATAATACAGCAGTGCACAGGCAATCCAGGAAGTTTTTGGAGAATATTGAAGACAACTTCCTAGTACAAATGCTGGAGGAACCAACTAGGGGCCTTGCACCTCTAGACCTATTGCTCACAAACAGAGAAGAATTGATCGGGGAAGTAGAAGTAAATGGCAACCTGGGCAGCAGCGACCATGAGACGGTAGAGTTCAGGATCCTGATCAATGGAAGGAAGGAAAGAAGCAGAACACACACCCTGGACTTCAGAAAAGCAGATTTTGGCTCCCTTAGGGAGCTGATGGGCAGGGTCCCATGGGAAGCTGATCTGAAGGGGAAAGGTGTCCAAGACAGCTGGCTGTATTTTAAAGAAACCCTGTTAAAGGCACAGGAAGATAACATTCCGATGTGCAGAAAGAACAGCAAATGTGGACGGCGACCAGCGTGGCTTAGCAGGGAACTCTGCGGGGAGCTGAAACATAAAAGGGAAGCTTACAAGAAGTGGAAGCTTGGACAGATGACAAGGGAGGCGTATAAAGATATTGCTCGGGACTGCAGGGATCAAATCAGAAAGGCCAAAGGACAATTGGAGTTGCAGCTAGCAAGAGATGTGAAGGATAACAGAAAGGGGTTCTATAAGTATATCAGCAACAAGAAAAGGATCAGAGGTGGTGTAGGTCCCTTACTGAATGGGGCAGGCATCCTCGTGGAGGATGATGCGGAAAAGGCTGAAGTACTCAATGCTTTTTTTACTTCAGTCTTCACAGGGCGGGCCAGCTCCCAGGCTACTACACGGGGTAACGCGGACTGGAGAGAAGAGTGGCCCTCAGTGATGGAAAGTCAGGTTAGGGAACACTTAATGAAATTGGAAGTGCACAAGTCCATGGGGCCGGATGAACTGCATCCGAGGGTGCTGAGGGAGTTGGGGGAAGTGATTGCAGAGCCGCTGGCCATTATCTTTGAGAACTCGTGGCGAACGGGGGTGGTCCCGGAGGATTGGAAAAAGGCAAATATAGTACCTATCTTTAAGAAAGGGAAAAAGGAGGATCCGGGGAACTACAGACCGGTCAGCCTCACCTCAATCCCTGGGAAAATCATGGAGCAGGCCCTCAAAGAATCCATCCTGAAACACTTGGAGGAAAATAGAGTGATCAAGAACAGTCAACATGGATTCACCAAGGGCAAATCGTGCCTGACCAACCTGATTTCCTTCTATGATGAGATGACTGGATTTGTGGATGCGGGAAGAGCCGTTGACGTGATATACCTTGACTTTAGCAAGGCTTTTGATACGGTTTCCCACAACATTCTCGTTGGCAAGTTAAGGAAGTATGGGTTGGATGAGTGGACCATAAGGTGGATCGAAAACTGGTTAGATCAACGGGCTCAGCGGGTAGGAATCAATGGCTCGATGTCTGGTTGGCAACCGGTAACGAGTGGAGTGCCCCAGGGGTCGGTCCTGGGGCCGGTTCTATTCAACATCTTCATTAATGATCTTGATGATGGAATAGACTGCGTGCTTAGTAAGTTTGCGGATGACACCAAGTTGGGGGGAATGGTAGATACTCTGGAGGGCAGGGACAGGATCCAGAGAGACTTGGACAAATTGGAACACTGGGCCGAAAGAAACCTCATGAGGTTCAACAAAGACAAGTGCAAAGTCCTGCACTTAGGACGGAAAAATCCCATGCACTGCTACAGGCTGGGGACCGATCAGCTAAGTAGCAGCGCTGTAGAAAAGGACCTGGGAGTTATGGTGGACGGGAAGATGAATATGAGTCAACAGTGTGCCCTTGTTGCCAAAAAGGCCAATGGCATATTAGGCTGCATCAGTAGGAGTATTGCCAGCAGATCGAGGGATGTGATAATTCCCCTCTATTCGACACTGGTCAGGCCGCATCTGGAGTACTGTGTCCAGTTTTGGGCTCCCCACTACAGAAAGGATGTGGACAAATTAGAAAGAGTCCAGCGGAGGGCAACAAAAATGATTAGGGGGCTGGGGCACATGACTTATGAGGAGAGACTGAAGGAACTAGGCTTATTTAGTCTAGAGAAGAGAAGACTGAGGGGAGATTTGATAGCAACCTTCAACTACTTGAAGGGTTGCTCCAAAGAGGAGGGAGCTAGGCTGTTCTCGAGGGTAACAGAGGACAGAACAAGGAGCAATGGTTTCAAATTACAGCTGGGGAGGTCAAGGTTGGATATTAGGAAAAACTTTCTCACGAGGAGGGTGGTGAAGCATTGGAATGGGCTATCTAGGGAGGTGGTAGAATCTTCATCTTTGGAGATTTTTAAGGCTCGGTTAGACAAAACTCTGGCTGGGATAATTTAGGGGGAGTGGTCCTGCTTTTTAGCAGGGGGTTGGACTAGATGACCTCGTGAGGTCCCTTCCAACCCTATGATTCTATGATTCTATGATTCTATGATTTTGTGCATGTGCAGTATTTAGATATAATTTTAGCACATATTACAAAAGTTCTAAGTATAGGAAGGTTGTTAGCCAAATGTAGTGAATATTCTTACTGAAGATTTGTGCTGAAGGCTAAGCTTCACCTTGAACAATGCAACCAGCTGTAGGAGTCCTGTCTCTTTATCTGGACAGTAAAAGGTACAGTGAATTAGGACAGAGCTTTGTAGCTCTTTTATGAATGATTGTTTTATTACCTGTTAACTTCAGCTGCCAAAAAGTATCTTATGAAGTTTGATGCACTTATTAATGGACATTTTCAAAAGCTCACCCAAGAGGTAGCAAAGGTCACTGAATATGTAGTGGGTTTTCTCCTACAGAAACCAGCTGGAGAGCTTATCAATTATCACCACCCTTTTCAGAGAAAGTAAGGAAGAAAGTGTTGGCTTTGCAGCTTTAGATGCACCTCAACACCAGAGACATCGTGGATAGCACCAGTCCATTTAGAGGCTGGTTTGTTTTTTTTTAATTGACACTGTTTTGATCAGAGTCAGGATTGACCTTCTGCTAAATTCAGATCAGTATTATCTGGGTTTTTTAATTTTGTTGGATCTTTATTATAATTGATTGCAAATACTTACAGTTTTAGGAGGCATAGCTGATATGTCCGGAGCCATTTACTAGTGGTTCTAGCCACCATGGAGACTAACTCATATCAGTGGCAGCAGATAATTGTGTGTCATCACTAAGAAATTTGAAAGAACTCAGAATTCAGCCAATTTCCCTTGTTGTTCCTGCAAATCTTTTTAGCTAAATCATTTTCAGGCATGGTCTAAAGTATTATCACCATATTGATCACCATACAACTCTTATCTTATGGATATGGACCTTATTAACTTTGTATAAGTCTTGGAAGGTTTGGGGATGATATTGTTGATTACATTTTTCAGAACTATCCATTTTCAACCCAGGGCAGATAGAAGCACATTAATTCATTAGGGGTCATCTTCATGATTCCACCTTATAGGCAATGTTCAGAAACCATGAGCAAAATTAGGGAACTTGTTTTAGTTTTGACCTGATCCTTTCCATACAAAGCCACGTGTAAGAGGTGATATGAAAATGTTTCTTTTAGCTGCGGTATTTGAACTGTCTGTGCCCTTTATTTATCAAATGATATCCTTGCAACAGCAGCATATGGTTCCCTTATGGTTCTAAAGATAGATTATTGTATTGGATTGGATTATTGTAATTTTCTCTTAGTAGGGCTTCCAGGAGGATTCTGTTGTCACTTGTATCTAATGCAGAATGCAGCAGCATGTCAGCTCCCTAGATCGAGCAGCTGTGACCATATTACACTTGTTCTCTGTTCCCTGCACTACCTCCTTGCAAAGTCATTGGTTGTAATATGACACTGTTGACTTTTAAAGTCCTTCATGGAAAAGACTAGGTTGTGTTTGAGGCCTCCTTAATGAGCCTAATTCTAGTAGGAACCTGCACTCCGACACCAGCCTCCTTTTAGGGGTTCACCTATCATGTGTTAAGCCAGACTGTCATCAACCAGTTGTTGAGACATCCTCTATGATGTACAGCTCACTCTCCATGAAATTCCATATTTGAGTGTCTAGGGGTACGTCTACACTGGAGCCTTAGGTCGACGTAAGGATGCTTAAGTCAACCTATTGATGTCTGCATCCACACTGGGAGCTTAAGTTGATTTAACCAATTCCTTAAGTCGACTTAATAACACCATCTCTGAAGGTCGAGTTAAGGCTTAAGTCGACCTTATTAAGCCGACTTAAGCCAGTGTCGACCTAATTGGCCTCCAATATTAATTTAATTAATTAGAAATTGATTTACTATGGGTCAGGCTGGAGAGAAGAAAAAGAGCTGTGGCCATTGGGCTGGGGAGCGTCGCGGCTGGGGAGAAGGGGAGATTGGGCTGGGGAGAAGGGGAGAGCTGAGGTTGGGGAGATTGGGCTGGGGAAAAGGTGAGATCGGGCCTGATCTCCCCAGCCCGATCTCCCCTTTTCCCCAGCCCGATCTCCCCGGCCGCAACTCTCCCCAGCCTGATTGGCCCGGCCATGGCTCTCCCCAGCCAGATGGACGTAGCTCTTTTTCTTCTCTCCAGCCTGACCCATAGTAAATTAATAAAACGAAAATATTGCATTTTAACATTTTTTATTAAAGTTCAAATGAAAAGACAACATTTATGCATTTATGCATTTCTTTTGACTTAAGGTACTGATGCGTCTAGGTTTGTCCACTACATAGGTGATATTGCTATTACTTATGTCACTCAGGGATGTGGATAAGCCACCCTCTGAGTAAGGTAAGTTGCACTGACCTAAGCACCTGTATGGACAGCGTTATGGAGGTGAGACAGCTTCTCCCTTCAATGTGTTAGTTGCCCCAATCTGTGTCCCATAAAATGGCCACCACCTCCCACACAGTAGAGACCCTGATATGTATGTTTAATAGGGATTTCCCCCTCAGTTCAGCCATATGTCCATTGCCCACTGGCTGGTGACCACCCTGCTTAATTTGGAACCCCAATTTATTCCCTACCTGGGTTTCCTAGGGGTGGGTTAACCCTCTCGCCCACTATGTAGGTGGACCAGCAGGGCATGTATGTGTACGTGCCACATGGCTGCCCATGCTTGCCCTTCCCTACAAGGGTGCGTAGAGGGCTCTAGCCCAGAACCTGGAGAGCCAGTAGAAGTTGCCACATGCCCAAAAAAGGACAAGGGGACCGAGCAGCACTTTACCCCCTTCCTACTGTGGCAAAATTGGGCCAATCGCAGACCAACACGACCCCTGTAGGAAATGGCCTAGGCAATAAAACCACCTTCGCCACACGGAACGAACGAGAGTCCCCGCGTGTCAACTGCCAGGCCTGATCAACCTGCCAGTAGGAGGCCCTCCCGAAAAGTGCCGGCCCGTGTCGAGTTAACCCCCCTTCGTCCCAAAACTCATCATGCTGTTGCTGGTCACCTGCTTGATGGTTCTGGTATGTATGTAAACTCGTGTTCCCTCTATCAGTTAACTTCCCTTTAGAGATAAGTTGTAATGTATAATGAGTCTAGCCTTACCTCTGTTTAACTCAGGGAATAATCATTGAAATAACCTTAGGTGTTGCTCTTACTATTAGTGTATTGTGTATTGGATTTTGTCTGTTTATATTTTGTTTGTGAGCCATTAAGAGGATTCAAGAAGATGGATCATTTTAAATGTTAGATTCTGTGTAGCTTAATGTGAGTTCAGGCTGCCAGCTCTCCACTGCAGAAACCGTCACTAGTGGTTTCCTGTGTCCTGTCTGAAACCAATTTCCGGACTAAGCTCAGCTATCAGCTTGGGTGTCCGCTCTGTCTTGTAATTGGGAAATACACCAATAAAGCTTGTTCTTTTATTATCCATTTGAGATTCCAGAAATCCTCCTTCTCCAATCCTTTACCTGTTGCTGTCACAACAGAGCTGCTGTCTCTTGTGGAGGTGGTTTTATTACGCCAACAGGAGAGCTCTGTCCCATTGTCATAGAGAGTCTCGTCAACGCACTGCAGCTGCACAGCTGTTCACTTCTAATGTAGACTAGCCCTCACTTACTGATATGATGCAATTCAGTTCCCTTATTTTGATATGTTTCTTTCAAAAGTTTTTTAACTTTAATACTGATAAATGAAATTGCTTCAATTTTGCTAATATCACAGTATTTCTATATTTAGTATGAAGAAATGATTACTTGAGATACTTTAGTTGATTTATATTCAATTCAAAACTTAGTTAGCCCTTTTCGATGTTTTTCATAAAAGTGTCCTTGTGATTCGTTATTTCCCACTGTGCTATTATTAAACCTGTGTTTATTTATTCAGACTGTTTATTATTATTGATGATTAGATACCGTATAAACACTCTCTATATATTTACACACAGACACATGCATATGCATGAATATATATACTGATTTGATTTTGGCAGACTATTCAGTCTTACATTTTGTTACTTACACTGTAATGTCTGATGAAGGCTGTAAAACCAGAACATTAATAGTTTTGCTTTTGTTCTCTTAGTAAACCCATTTGTTTGATAAATACAATAAATAATGGTCTTTGCATATTTCTTTTTACAAAGGAAGGTAAAGGAAAACACCTGCTTCTTAAATTATAAAGTATTAATGTTGTATTTTCTTCAGCATTCCAGTCACCAGTCTTGTTTTTTTTTTAAGCTTAATGTCTTCCTTTTGGATCCTGATCCTTCAGAAAGGCATTAAACTTCACAAATACAAGACTACCCAATGGAATAAGTAAACAGCTCGATTAGCTAGACCCTGATGTAGTAAGGTACTTAATGTACTGAGTAGTCCTGTGAGTTGTTCATGTTCTTAAAATGATTTTATATACTTGTGCTGATTCATGGCCATGAAGGAAGAAGCAAAAAATGCTTAGAAAATAATAATGCATAGAAGTATGAAACACAGTCTCACACTCACTCAGCTCTAATCATGAAGTTGTGCAATGCAATTGTGCAGATGTATACATTTATATTGAGACCCTGCTTTTCATGATCCCCCAAACAATCTTTCCCCAGAATAAAAAATTCATATTCATGTTTAAATTTTTACTTACATAGGTCTTAACAGCCTAAGATATCAGAGGTCAACAAAACTGGGATGTTGCAGAAAACGGGGATTCACCAGTATGTGTGAGTGTACACACACACACACACACACACACACTCTACAATAGTTAGGGAATCACACATAAAGTAGTACTTACTATTGAAACATATATTTAAATAACTTCATTTGGGGCTGAGTTATGCATGTGTGTCAGAGGTCTGCACTGAGGGCAATATAAAGCCCTACTGCCCAATGGTAAATTCTGGAATATGAGTGGCAATTTACTCCCTTAATGAATAACTGGACTGGTAAATATTTGGGGCACAGAAAAGTACCTTGAGTCTAGGTGTGGCAACTGTGACTGGCCCTCAGAGGTAGAGAATCATGCCCCAAAAAGGGAGACAGTTCCTTTATACAATGTACTCCACACACACATACATCTGAGTAATGGGCACCAATAATTTAGACCTTTCTATTTACCGTTTTTGCAACTACATTATCAGTATAACTGAAGTGCTGATCCAATGATCACTGAAGTCACTGAGGCTATGTCTACACTTGTAAAGTTAAATCGACTCTGTTAAGTTGACTTAACAAGGTTGACTTTAAGTTGACTTAAGTCAACTTAACAGTAGACATAGCCATCCACACTGGCTTTAAGTCAACTTAATAAGGTTGATTTAGCGCTATTCCCCATCTACACTGCTTTAAGTCAACTTAAGGCTTAAATCAACCTTCAGAGGCAGTGTTATTAAGTCTCATAACTTGGGAGGTGAAATTCCATTTCCTTTCATTTACATTTCCAGGTGACTGAGTCACTTTTGAAAATAGGATGTTGATTCCTAAATCACTTATTCACTTTTGAAAATGGTACCCTATGTAAAAAAATGTTGTTCTGTTTGAATTGAAGCAAAAATCCAATAAAAAAGAATATTTGTGAAGTTTCCCACATGTGTTGTATGTGCGTGCACACACACACTCACACTCCCTTCCATTTTATTATAATAGGCACATCAGCTGACACTTGTGTGGTACATATGGGGTTGCTAGATAAGAAATATATATAATCAGATGACATTTACAGTGATCAATTAATTTTAAAGCATTTACAATATAATTTGTGATTAATGGGAAGTGTTATTACATGAAATTATTTCACATTTGCAATTCATTTTTGAATTATACACAGTATTATAAGGTAAAATACATGAAATTTGCATTTTGTTTCATATTCATGTCTGTTATAAAAAGAAGACTTTGTAGCAAGTGACAAATCATAATGAATTCCTTTGATATTCAATGTAAGAATTTCCTTTACTCTTTTGATAAGGATGTATTATAAAATTTAATAGATCTTCTGTAATTTAACTGGGAATAATGTCCCAAAGAGATATCATGGGACAGGACTTGACAAATCCATTCATTCATTCAACAGTTATATGTAGGTAACTTTCCTTAATTATCTTTGCTTTGCTCATCTTTTCTTGCAGAATCTAAGCTTTCATGGCAGGGGGATAATTTTTCTAGGAACCTGATACCTTTGTAAATCTGATCTCAGCTGTGCAAACTGATGCATCTTCTATGTAGTTTTTATAAAGTGGGGAAGACCTAGTGCCATTCCTCCAACAGAGTTCATTTCACCCTTAGAGAACAGGCAGTGAGTAGATTAAATCTTCTGGTTCCTGTATTTTTGACATACTGCAAATCCCACTGATTCAATGGCAGCTCTGGGAGTGCAAGGAAAAGAGAGTCAGGCTGTAAGGTGCACATACAGAATTCTGTACCAGAAGTCTACAATGAACATCACTGGCATTTAGCCTCTTCAGATTGCCTTTTTAAGCTTTTTTTACTGGTTTTATATGTCTGTATCTCTCTCAATTAGTCCTTCATTATGCACATTTTTCTTTCTTTCACTTGGAAAATAAAACTGAATAGCATATATATTAGTACTAATGAGCAAGACTTGAGATCTTGCTTCTCCATTTGTGCCTAATGATGTAAATATCTTCAGCACATTTGCTAAGTGGTATTTACTATGTTTGCTTTAGACAGTTGATCGACTTATATACTTTTCTCCTTTCCTTGCTGTGAGGAGAGTATTGCTGGAAGCAGGATCTCAGCTCTGGTCATGACCACTGTAGATTTGATGGATACACACAGGTTGCGCCACTTAGTGAGGCACAAATCAAAAGCATTACTCTGTTAGAGAAAGCTAGTTGGCCAAATTCTACCCTTTTTTCACCAATGTGAACCAGAGTGACTAGCCTTAAAGGTAAGGCTAGTTTAAAGGCTTCTTTGGTTTGATCCACTGAGATAATTGATAATATACTCAGTTCATTTTTCATCTTTCACAGTGGTGGTTACTAAAACCTCAATTTATTCCTTACAGTTCTGACATGACCTATACTTTAAAGGTAAACTCCACCCATCAGATCTGCTAAGTAGATTTTGGATAAAAAGCAGAAACAAGAATTTTGCTGTCTTTCAAGAGAGAAACGTGTATACTGCAGATGATTTGTACTCTCGGGATAGGGATGTCTGTATTCTGTACTTCTCCTTCATGTTGGCCCCAAGAATTCTCAAAGGTGCATGACCCATTACAAGTAGGGAATTTTATGCCTTTGCAACATAAATACTGCTTCCTGTATTTGCCAAAATGAAAACCCTGTCAGGTGTGCATAAGAACCTAATCAAGTAACATAACCAATATGCATAGCAGCCATATCAAATGGGAAGACACTAAGAAGATGGATAGACAAATGTATCCTCATACATGCTGTAGATCAATTCATGTAAATGTCATAGAGCAAACATCCAATGTGTCCTGCTGTTTTGGATGCTCCCTGGAGGACATGTCATGCGACACCCTCCAAATTTCAATTGGCGGCTTATGAAATTTAGCGTGTGAGAACAAATTAAAGCATAAAGTCAGACAGCTTATCAACAGCGGGGAGAAGAAATTAAGAGGCACAGGCCCGGGAGAAAAGGTTTCAGATGAGTTTTGAAAAGAGAGAGATAATCACTGAGACAAAAAGGCACAATGGAGCTGTTCCCCAATAACTTTAGAGGAGCAATTCTTGCACCAGCATCTGGCAGAGAAGAAGCAGGGGAGGCAGATGCTAGATGAACAGCAGGAGTGGGGAAGAGAAGAAGGAAAGGCAAGGTCTATGCTGATTTGTACCATTGCTCATAGTAATGCAGAACATCTCAAATGAGTCTGATAAAAACCTTCAATATACCATCATTTATTTTGTATACGGAACATATAGCACAAGAAAACTATTTTAGGAATGCTCTAAAAATAACTGAGACAATTCTGTAGCCTCTGCCTGTATATCAGGTACCTCACTATAAAACAATCTTTCAGTGACCTAAATATTTTCTCTATAAAAATGGACTAGTGAGGAAAGGACAGGTGATCCAACCAAAGGTGAATATGATGCACTATTCACAGGGCCTGAAGCAGAGCAAGTCTCCAGGGCTATGTCTACACTTGTTAAGCTAAGTCGACTCTGTTAAGTCAACTTAACAAGATCAACTTAAAGTTAACTTTGTTAAGTTGACTTAACAGAGTCTGTAGTGTAGACATAGCCATCCACACTGGCTTCAAGTCGACTTAATAAGTCAACTTAAGCCTTAAGTCGACCTAAAGAGGGGAAGCTATTAAGTCGACTTAAGGAAACATTTAAGTCAACTTAAGCGCCTACTGTGGACACAGAGTTCTGTAGGCTCACTTAAGCATCCCTAAGTTGACCTAAGTTGCAAGTGTAGATGTACCCCAGGAAGCCATATTAGTAAAGCAGGTCTGTACCAGGTGGCCTGATTAACCACAGCCTGATTGGCTGCTGGCTCTTTAGCCAGCAGTAGCAGCGGCTTGTTGACTTCTCAACATGGCTATGTCTACACTAGCAAAGTTAAGGCGACTTAACAAGGTCGACTTTAAGTCGACTTTAAGTCAACCTAAAGTCTACCTTGTTAAGTCAACCTAACGGAGTGGCAATACTTTAAGTCAACTTAATAAGGTCGACTTAGCACTACGCCCCGTCCACACCGGCTTTAAGGTTGACTTAAGAAATCAAGTTAAACCTTAAGTTGACCTCAGAGGAGGTGTTATTAAATCGGCTTAAGTTCTTATTAAGTGTGGATGCGACTTTGTTTAGGTCAATTTAAGCCTCCTTAAGTCGACCTAACTTGCCAGTATAGACGTACCCCATGTGCCCACCACTGTGCCTGCTCCTGCCTACACTAATCTTGCCTCTGCCCTGCCCCTTTCTTGAGCCTGTATTTGCCTGATACCTACTCACTCCAGTTTCTGCCTTCCAATCTGACCCTTGGATCTGGCTTCTGACTACAGCTCTAACCCCAAAGAGTAGGCCGCCTGCCTGCTACCTTCTCTGACCACTAGGCTAGACTGCTGTTGTCACTGGTTTCTTAGGCTTATAATAAAAATGAATATGTTTGTAAATCTATGTTGGGCTTCCTATTTAGCTGGTGCTGTTGCAGTTTTATTGACTTCAATTGTTATGGTGACTTACACCAGCCCGGGAACTGATCCATGTCGTCTGTGGGGAAAAAAAAAAGAAGCTAGATGATAGGGATGAGTATGATCCTTTCCACTGATACGGGGTTAAATAAACTAGAGACCCAAAGTCTTCCAGGATGAATCAATCACTGTATCATGTTCCTGAATGCTCAGTATGGCATTTGGATCTCCATCTTAGCTGAAAGATATGTAAAATAGCCATGTAATTTAGGTCTTTATAGCAGCCCAAACACATGGCACTGCTCCCCACAAGATATACAGTTATTACCTCTATCCTTCCTCATAAGCACTATCACTAAAAGGCACCCTTCTACCGTAACATCTATAAAAAAGTACATGTTCTGCTATTTAAAAAATGTTTCCCTGTTGGTTGCATGTCTTAGCATGCTTATATGCTTTGGTTATTACAGCTAAGGTTGGCAGTAACTCATCATGGGGAACATAAGATCCAGAGGTCATCCTTGTTTAGGGCCAGGATTTGGATACACTTACTCACATTGAATACCACCTTACTTTACATACAGTACCATTGATTTTATGGGATGACTCAGGGATAAAGTAGGACTCAATGTACCTAAGAGTATGTCACAGAGCTGCTCATTGTCTAGTAACATAGAAAGATTTTGGTGCAAATTTCCCTCTTTTGATCAAGTTGCATGCCTTGGTGAAGCTGACCAAGCCACACAGAAAACTATTCAGGTTAACTGAATTGATTTGGATGGCTGCTTAATTCCAGCAAAAAATATTAATTGCTCTTCAAACACAATTTATTCCAATTTTCTGAGCTGTAGTGCAGATATGACAGGCAAAGCACACACGAGAGAAAAACAGCAGTGATATATGATGATAGGTCTGTAGGTTGGCAGTGATGAGACAAACTACAAAGCATCAGCATAAAATACATCATTATACACAAGTACATAGTTTGATTGTGATTTATTAATGATGACACCTGGATAGCAAGCAAATAATCTTGAAGCCCTCTCCACCCCAGCTTCCACAAAAAACAAACATCATATATAAACTTATTATAACCTCCCCCCACAGTTCTTCAGGTAGAATAGAAGCTGGAAATATTGTTAGCTCTAAATAGCAGTTGAAATATCTTTACAAATGTGTTTTTGAAGTATTACATTATAAGAACATAAGCATACTCATACTTTGTCAGATCAATGATCCATCTAGTCCAGTAACCTGTAGCCAGTGCCAGATTCTTCAGAGACCCTGGCAATTCTACAGTGATCTATCCTCTGTCGTCTAGTACCAGCTTCTAGCAGTCAGAGGTTCAGGGACACCTGGAGCAAGGAGTTGCCTCCCTGAAGGTCTTGCTAATAGTCATTGATGTACTTATCCTTCATGAACTCATCTAATTATTTTCTGAATCCAGTTATTCTTTTGGCCTTCACAATACACCATGGCAAACTAGTTCCACAGGTTGAATGTGCATTGCGTGAAGAAGTATTTCCCTATAACGGTTTTAAATCTGCTGCTTATTAATTTCACTGGGTGACACCATGGTTTTTCTGCTTTGTGAAGGAGTAAATAACACTTCCTGTTCACTTTCTTCACACTGTTCATGATTGTATAGATCTCTATTATATCCCCTCTTAGTTGTCATTTTTCTAAGCTAACCAGGCCCAGTCTTTTTAATTTTCATTCATATGGAAAGCTGTAATTTTGCATTGCCTGCAAATGTTGCCACCTCACTCTTCAGCCCTTTTCCCAGACCATTTATGAAAACACTGAATAGCACAGGTCCCAGAACAGATTCTTGAGGTACCCTGCTATATACCTCTCTCCACTGTGAAAACTGACCATTTTCCCTACCCTTTGTTTCCCATCTTTCAAGCAGTCAGTGATACATGAGATTAGTCCTTCTTATCCCCTAACTCAGCGGTGGCAGGTGAAACTTTCCTTGGAAGCTCCCCATCCTGCCTCTTTTAGTCACAGCCATGCCCACACTCCATCCCTGCTCCACCCCAGGCCGTACCCCATCCTTCACTCCTCACTTGCTGCGTACATGATTTTTCCTCCTTCCTCTCTCCTCCTTGCTTAGCCACCCACCCACTGTTGCTTGCCATATCCCTCCCAACTTCCCTGCTTGTTCCCCCTTCCACTCTTCCACACCCCATTCTCATGAGACAGCTGTTGCTTATGCTCTCCACCCCTCTCCTGAGCCAGACTTATTTATTATGCACCATGCAGGTACCTGGGTGGCTGAGGAGGTGGTATTTGCTACACAGCTTCCTGGGTTCATCAGTAATCTCCCTGGGGAATCCAAGTAACACAGAAAGACAAGTATAACTCAGGAAGACAAGCAGCAGATACTGCCTCTTCAGCCACCTAGGCACCTGCATGGTGCATAATAAATCACTCCCAGCACAGAAGGAAAGAGAAAGGGCCACCATGGCCCAGGCATCAAGCAGCAGGTCGGTGGTGGCTGAGCCAAGGGAGTCTTAGCTCTCATTGCTTATGAGCCTGAGATGTGGGAGTTTTTCAAAGGCTTTCTGAAAATCCAACTAAGTATAGTACATCAACTATGTTGTGCCATGCCTCCATTATTGGTGCACTCTACCTCCAAGCCGTGTTTGAAATAATCAGTCCACTTATGCGTATTTGTGAGGGCTAAAAACAGCTGCATCTTCTAACCTGCAGCGTGAGCACAGGATAATTCACCACTCCCATGTGACCTAGAGAAGAGACAGCTGCAGCAGCACAGTGTCCCACAGAAAGCAGAAACGTGGATTTGCTAGGGTTGCTGCCAGTGTGTGCATAGTGTGGAATCTACTGTCCCCAATTCATTTTCAGGAGAGCAATGGACGGACCATGTCTGATAATGCCACCTGACACTCCAGTAGCCAGATGTTTTCTGGTTATACAGGTGCCTTGACTTTATTTTAACTCAAGAGGTTTGGATTTGTCCTGTAGTCCCTATAGTTCCTAGCAGTTACAGAGACTGTATTTGGGTTGTGCTTGCTTCCTCAAGTCTACGCTTAATATACCTGTGACTATTAAAGTAAGAAGTTGTATACTGCTTTGGATGACTATCTGTCTATATTTCCCCTTTATTTCTTGTTGTCACTATTGTTTAAACAATTTTAGCATGTGAGTTACAAACTGACAATCTCAATTTTGTAAGTCGGGGACTTTGTGTCTGGCAGTTATTTTACACGATATTACCATTAATTCTTGTGATTGGGCACTTCTTCCTGTAAGAAAATAACATTTAATGTGCAGAGAGGTGGAGGCAAAGTTCTGTTTGACAATACTACAGCACCTAGTAATAATTTTTATTCACTCTCATTTGAGAAAAATGCTCTAAGTTTTTCCTTTATGTAAGCAAATTTGCATATATGTTTCTCTGGAGTGAGCCGATGTTCTATTTTTACTCAAAGTTTGGCCAAGGTGCAGAGCTAATGTTGAGTGAATTATGTTTTTCAAGCTTAGATGTCCTGGAAAATAGACAAAATGCTGAAATTTACATGATTTCTGCATTCAAGTCATTGAGAGTTCAGATATTCTTATTAATGAGCTAATCACAGATGGTTCAGAAATACCTGCTACTCCTAAATACACAATTAATCAGCAGCAAAATTTGCAGTCATAATGTGGTTACTGTAATAGCAATAGCTAAATCAGATGAAGAAAAGTCTATGGACCAGATTCTCAGGTGTTTTAAACTTGTATAGCTCCACTGACACCAATTAAATTAAACCTCTTTATACCAGCTGAGGATCTGACCCTAAACTTTTATGACAATAGTATTAAAATATGTTGTTACATGACTATGACATATCACATTGTGTCACAAATATTCTTAAAATGTGACATATCACAAAATCATTCAGAGAAACCTGACAAACGCAGCATAGTGAATTTAGATGAATATTTAGAAAAATTCATGTTCATTATCTGCTATTAATTCAAGCAGCCAGTGCTTGGCTTGTTTGTTTGTTTTTGTATGTTTAAAAATTGTTCAGACTTCAACATAGTGTCATGGAACCAAATGTTAAGTACACTTTTGACTCAATAAGAACATTGTTTCTATTAGGAGAAAAATTATTAGGCAACAAACACAAGATGAAAACATCATCCAGGTCATCTGTTATTTACAAATGTACAATGCCACAGATAGGATTAGAAAAGGAATAATATTGAGAACAAAAGCAGTAGAACATTCCAAAACTCTGTCCATGGGTCATTGTCAGAGTTCTAATATGAATGTGTAACTTTATCCTTGCCACGGAAATCCTTTCCATTCCACCATATGACCTGCTGGAGCATTCAAATGGGACAGATCTCTTGGATGTTTGGAGCCATTGCAGAAGACATGGTGCCTTGCAAAGGAATCTTCACAACACTGTGGAGATAGAAAGAGGTCTCAAAGGAGTCAAAAATTGCTCCTAGGAGACTCCACTAGTTCAGGACTGGTGAATGGGTGGTACAGATGTTCATACATGCATAGCTCACAGTGTAATAGCAACTTGAAGAATAGCCAAGTAGGGGTGGGAAAGAAAGGATGCAGATTAGGAAAGGGAATGGCTGGAGCACTCTTTTGGGCTGTAGACAGCTCACTAACAGTTGTAGGAAACTGCTACATATTAGAACAGCTCCTAGAGCAGGCAAGACTCTGGAAATTATGGCCTCCTTTGTCTCTCTTTCATGCCTTCTCTGCTCCACCTCTCAGGAAGCACAGCACAGAATATACCTCATCTGACTCATCAGATCTGTATGTACCACATAAAAAAATCTTCTTAGTAGTGAACAGCTCACTATTATCCATTCAGTGCTTGGATTAATTCTTCCAGAATTGGTTTGGAGGCACCTATTACTGGCCAGATCCTGCAGTCTGATCTTTTAACTCAAGCCTTGGTCTGGCAAACTCCCATGTAATGAAGGCACATTTGGCTAAACCATTTGACTCCACCGGATATACAACACAAATTTGTTGTTGTTCTTGCTCTTATTTCTCTGCAAACATCGTAGAATCAAACTCTCTTCTTTGCACCTACTTCTTACCTTTCAAATACATCTGTAATCTTACCTTTCGTTTGATGTCTTCCAGTTAATAATGCTATTTAGTACTTTTCTTCATTGTAATCTAGTCTATTGACTACTCCTCACTCAATGTTTGTTCTGTATGGTAGAATTCCATTTGGTATCTGCTCATGCCCTGGAACTATACATTGAAAAAGTACTATGAGATATTTAAGAAACACATGTAGGAGATATCATGAGACCTAAAGCCAAAGTTATAAAAGACAGCAAGCACCTTCAGCAGCACAAACATTTTCAACCTGCCAAATGTGAAACATAATGTGTGGAAAAAAAAACAGAATAAAGCAGGAAGAATCAGTTATACTCAATTTACAGTGGGAATTATTCCTGTAGTGCCAATAACTTTTTCTACAACACACATGATTCTTTATTTCTGATATAAATAATTTTTAACCATTAAAATGAGGGGACACCAAATCTGAGTGGGATGTAAGCAACTTTGGGAATAGAATGAATGAGATTCCCGCCCCCCACAAATGAGCCGTAGGACCTCAGAGCCTCAGGTACTAGTTTAATATTCAATCAAAGTAGTGTGCCACTGATGTAACTTTCTACAATAGCTTGAATCTCCTTGGATGTCTCTGTCCATTCACTGCCTTGGTCTGTCCTTTTATTCTATGAAATATGATGAGAACACATACATAGAGTGGATGCAGGTCACATTGCTTTCTGTTCCTGAAAACTGACAAGTGAACATTGGGTAGTTAACAGATTGCCAAACTCATGCTGATTAATTTTTTATCTGAAAGCAATTCCTTTTCTTAATGTAAGGCTATTTAACACTTCTTGAAGGGGTCTCTAGTTTATAGATTTGGGAATTGAATGAGAAAATGAATAAACTGTAATCTTGCCTTTCTCTGTTGCTGTTAAGTTATTCATAAAATGTTCCATTTTAATACAATTTATGCCTTCACCAGCATTTTAAAGTTTCACTGTAGAAGAGAAAAAATGAGCCCTTTATCATTCATACTGAAAAAACTTAAACTTTAATCCATTCAGAAGAAGTAATTGTTATTTGATCTTAAAAGATGGCTCTCATAAACTATAGAATGGAAGGGAATGAAACATACTTTATGGAGTAAATGTTGCAGCACGTCTCCTATTTACCAAAGCAGCCAACATTACCTAGATTCATTATAATGGGATCTTGGTGGCACTTGTATTAACCTCTTCAAGGTTGAATGATGTAACTGACACCTTATCCTTTTGTCCAAGCGTTCATTTAATTTGAATCAACATTATATGAAAAACTAGTGTCAGGACATACGCACATGCCAGCAGTGGTGAAGGGATTAATTAAGCTTATCCTTATAGAAATGAGGGACTATGTAGGTATAGGCAAGTTATCAGTAAATTGTATATATAGTTTTGTCATTATTTTGGAGAACAAACTCTACTGCCCTTGATTCACAGGCTTAACTCAGATTTGAGCAGCTTTTAGTACTCTGGCTACTTTTTGGCTCATTATCATCCGTTTCAAAGCATACATTTCCAGTTGCAACATATCAAAAGGAAACTATTTCTACTACTATATCGTAGGTCCTATATTTCTACCCACTTACCCTGGATCCTTTCCAACCACTCCATGATATAAAGGACTTGTAAAGCTGTCCTAACAGACCAGTTGGGGATTCCTAATGTGTTTGTGAATCTCACTCTTGTGTGGAGCTGGCTATGGTCTGGGGAAGCTTTTTACTGAGGGATTATTATGTAGAGAGAAGATAATTAAAACAAAACAAACAAAACCCAGTTACCATGGCAACCACTGTAAATATATGCAAATTTTCAGACTGAGTAAATCCTTATAGAGGCTCATTGATATTCTGCTGTTGGAGAGAAATATGTGTTAGAACAAACTGAAAAAAATGTAAATATATGTTTAGGATTTAGTAAAATATATTTTGTAGAGCTGGTCAAAGTAACCATCCTACAGGGAATTAAAAAAATTCAAAAATTGATTTGGGTTAAAATATAATTTTTTTTTTCAAATGGATAGTTCAGAAAAAATTTGATTTAGAAATGTAAAAATGTTTTATTTTGTTTTAACACAAAACAAAATTTTCCCAATGGCATATGTAAAAAAATCAGCAAAATTTAATTTTCCTGCAGAGGATTTTGATTATATGGAAAGTGTATTTTCATTTGGATTTTTGTATCAAAAAGGTTTTTTTGTCTGCTCTGCTTTCTAGTGAATGGTTTACATACTGGAGGATAAGTTTATTATGTAAAGGGTTTATTTATATATATATATATATATATATATATATATATATATATATATATATAATAGAGTAGGTGGAGTTTGGAGCAGACATCAGACCTGACATGAGATATCGTGAACTACCATTCTAAGATATGTAATCCTGAATAACTTTGAAACTGTTAAACCAAGTGGAATCCCATGGGCCTATGAAAATATCTTGGGGTACAAATATTTATTGGAACTTAACTAATAAGGCTATTCTGAATTTATAGATGAGACTGCTGTTGAGATATTGTGGAACAAGAAATGGTAGGGGTTTTTTTCAATTTTTTAAAACCAATATTTATTTATTCCTATAACTTACATATAACTGTTGGCTTTTATAGGTTTCCCACAAGACATGATGAGTCTAAGAAACTTATTAGAGAACATTACATGGAAGCATGGAGATGAGTCAGTAATGTGCTTCTAATGAATACAGTCATCATTAAATAATAGACAATACTGTAGCTCCAAAATAATTAACTGGTGAGATAAGGATCTGTATAAGTTCCTTTTGCTTGATATTATCAGAACCTTGCCAAACAATAGTGTGTGTTTTCTCTTATGATCCTTGTGACAGGATGGCCTGCCCTTTAAAGGGCCAGGAGGTCTGGGCCTAGCCAGTCCTATTCAATTAACCCTTTGCAATAATTAACTGCTTCCCAGCTTAATGGGTCTAAATTAATTGGGGTCAGGTGACAGCATGAAACACCTGAGTTTCATAAAAGGCCTGAAAAAAAAATCAGTTTGGGAGTAGAACTGTAGGAGGAAAGTTGTGCTTGGAAGACTACCTAGGAGTTAGAGTTCTATCCTAGACATAGGAAGTTTGAAAGGTAGGTGAGAAAGGCAGAGACTGTGTGGGACTCTAGCAAAGGAGCCTGAGGGGACTGGGAGCTGAGGCTGGGGCAGAAGAAATTTATATTTGTGTGGGACTTTTGTTACCTCAAAAGGGAATCAAATTTGGATTGACCTAGTAGGTTCACTGGGCAATGTGAATCATGGGGAGAGAAAGAAAATCCTGGAGAGGAAAGTAAATTAAGGTGGAGAGTGCTTGGCCAAGAAGAGGTATTACATGGCAGATAGGCCTTATGACAATTCTGTGTCTACAGCTGTCTAACATCTGCCTCATGATGTCACATACATATTTGCAGAGTGGATATTTCTTTTGCTGTATAAAATATGCACTGAGGAGGCTATTAACTTCCTCTCCATAGCCATGGAGATTAAATAGCATTAATATTGATATTAAGTGGAGTTTTCATATGTACAGAAGAAGAAAAGTGCTAGAATTTCTCCTAGACTTGCATGAGAGACAAATGGTAGCATCTTGACTCCAGTGTTTATATGTGATTACATAAATATGTTAAGTGTGACAGACAGGTTAAAGACTAAAATCTCTTTGTGTATTCATTTTCTTATTAAGGGTCATCTAACTCTTTAATTTTCCAGATTTAGAGGATTATTTATTTGCATCACAAAAAATAACATTTTTAAGTAACGAAACTGAGGTTAACTGACAACAAAATAGAAAGATACTCAAAATGTTGCAAGATTGAAGCAAATGACTGTAGATATTAAAAGCCCTGAATAAGATTTTTTTTCTAAATACAAAGCAATTACCTTCTCTTTACCAGCTAAGGAAAATCTAGTTACTACACTATTCTATTTTTTTAAAGTCACCTCATCAGAATAAATGGATAAGAATGGTATATTTTTTGTTCATATTGCTAGACATTTTAATCTACAAATGTGTAAAAATTGTCATGAAATTGTAACACCTAACACATTTCATTATGTTTGCTTTTAATTGGAATGGGGTAGGTGGGTGTAAAAGAGAATATTCTTGGCTTTAATCAAAAGGTATGTGGGGGACAGGGTGGTAAGATAGAGAACATGGAGAAGTTACACTGAAAACTCAATCAAGAGAGTGAAGCACAGGAACAGGTTTCCTAGGAATGTGGCGGAATCTCCGTCCTTAGAAGTTTTAAGTCCTGGCTTGGCAAAGCCCTGATTTATTTTGGGTTGGTCCAGCTTTGAGCATGTGGTTGGAGTAGCTGACATTCTGAGATACCTTATAACTCTAATCTTCTATGATTCTAAACTAACATTTTAAGAGATTTGTGATCCCTTACCTTAATCTGCAGGAGGCGGGAGATTTGTGAAGACAATGATTAAGATTAAAGTTGTGTGAGAAAAGGTTGGATCAGATTCTGGCCTTTTCATTGAACCATCCAAAGGTCAGCCATAGAACTCCACTCAGAGTTATTTGCTTCCTGGCCTCAGGGATGGTTTGTTTGTGAGACAGCTGCTTAGTGAACCAGAGTTCGCTAACTGGAGTTAGTGTGAATATGATATTCTGAGTCTATCCATAAGGTTTGCTTACCCTCTCCCAGAATTTCAAATGAACTAAACCGCTCACAATGACACTCAGTTAGCACCAGGTCAAACTACAAATTTTGCCTTTGTTTCTGCAAAACAATAAATCAAGTTAGGCTTCTGGTTGCTCTAAATGTTTGTGAGTCTTAGAAAATTTTCAGTGATCACTTTCTTTCGAGTTTTGGGACAAACCCAAGAGACTTTCACATGCTTCAGGCTTGATAAAGATTTTTTTTTTTTTGCATAATTTCAGAAGAATGAGCAGTAAAACAAGGGAGTAATAAGGACATAATAGAAAAATGTTATCTAAGGCTAGGCTTCTGGAGTGATTTTAGCAACTTTTCTGGATAGGTGAAAGTTTTTCTTCCCAGCAGTTGCCCTGAAACAGGAATGCTGAATTAGAGATCTCCATCTATTTACTCTTTCTTATAGTACAGGAACAAATAACATCCAATGAAATTATAATGGAACAAAGTTAAAATGAATTATTACTTTACATAATGCACTATAATCTGTGGAATTCAAATGGCAAACTTTATCTTTGGATCCAGTAACTGTGCAATTTGCAAAAGAGGATTAGACATTTACATAAATAGGGAGAACTTTTACAGGTATATTAGAAAGGACTACAAAATATAAGGGGTATAAACTTTCGTGCTTCAGGACATAAAACAATTGCTAATTGATGGAGGTTAGGAAGAAATGTCCTCTATTAATAATTTATTCCAAAATTGTCAATATAATAAACTTGTGAGTGTTTCATGGGTGAAGTTTGGAGAGGTGTGAGGGGGCCAATGCCCCCTCCCCAACTTACAATGCTGTCTCCCCCAACTATGTGAGGTGTGCTGTGCTGAGAGTGGGGTCTGGCAGCGGTGGTGATCCCTGATCCTCATACTGGCAGCCCCGGAAGGTGTTACGGGTATGGCACGTTTAGGAGGGGAGTGGAGGTGGGCCCAATACTGGTGGCAGAGCAGGGACAGAGCTGGTCCAACTCCCTTCCCCACACTTTGCACCGCTCCTTCCATCTCCATTTGGAGTGCTGCTCCCAGCAGCCACTGCTGCCGCCCCCCTCCTGCAGCAGACACAACAACAGCCCCTGCCACTGCCCGATATGCTTTCCATGTCACTGCTGCTCTGCAGACTCCTGGAGGTGGCATCTGCAACTGCACTGCTGCCCGAGGATATTCCCCACAACGAGGTGTGGTTTGCCACTGCTGCAGCCATTTTCTCTGGTGGGTCACATCGGGCTCCGGAGCTGTGGGGGAGCTGCTGCTACCTCTTGCCTTCCAAATTAAGCAGTCAAACTCCACATACGTCTTCCTGTCTAGTTTATGGTGCTTGCCACTGTTCGGGACAGAATGCCAGTTTATATGGACTATTGGTCTAACATGCTGTAGAAATTTAGATCACTGCAGTTACTCAAACATTTTTGAATTTGGAAACTTTGATTAAAATTTTGAAATTTAGAAACTGAATGGGTTTTTTTAACAGCTCTGTAGTTGGCCTAAAATATTGGGAATGGGAAAGGTGCTTTTGCTATCCCAACCCTCATCCTCACAACAATTTGTTAATTAACTGTAGGGCAGATGACACTTTTTTCAGGGTTTGGATTTTTTTTTAATTAACAGAGAGGAATAAAAATGTTAATAATTCTTCTGACTTTTCTTTTTCATCAGTGCTAAATCCTAAATTCTTGTTTTTCTCAGTTAGATTCACTTAAGTTCAGTGAAGCAGTTTCACACATGTGTAAGGTTATGGGGCTAAATTAGCTAAATTAACATTGAGAACTCAGAAGGTGGAGTGACACTATCTTAGGTTCACTTAGTGCCTATGGATAATATTTTTAAATGAGCCTCCTCATATGAATCACTAATACGGGAGTGGATCCTTAATTAGTACAGTCCAAAGTTTATTAATATACACATTGTACATAAAACTTAGCTGTTACATAGATATCCAATATATGAAGTAGTCCCAGAAAATCAACAGGGAAGGGCAAGGAAATTTATTGTATGGCAATCTTTAAATCTCTATAATCTCTAACAAGAAGAAGAAAAGCCTGAACAGGGATACATTCCCCAATTTTCCAAGATCAGGATTTCTCTGACAGGTCAGATATATAGATTTTGTTCCTTGATTGTCAAGATCAGAATAAAAACATGCCTGTTAACACTAAAGAACAGTAGCACCTAGAGAGCAGCCTACCAACAATAGGGATGGTGCTGCTTATTGTTCAGTTCTTGCAAATGACTCCCAGACTAGAAACATGTGGCCACAGAAAATGTTAGTTTGTTTTATTCTGTTTGATGAGGCCTAGATGTATTATAAAGCAGCAGAAAAGCTCAAACCCTGTTGCTTACTGTTATTAGATTACTGAATCAAGATCTTCAGTCATGTTAAACTTCATTTGAGAATTTTTTTGTTTAAACCCACTTCATATAGACCTCTGAGTCTTTCTCACTGCTCAGCATTACAGGTGTGATTGTACTATCTGACATCATAAAGAATCTGTGCCTTTACAGAACAGGATCTGAGTTTGAAGTGCCACATGGTCAGTGATTCCTACTCTCCCCAAGGTAGCTTATTCAATGCATGGCAGCTTTTATTAAAAGACCTTGCAAAAATATGTGCAAAGGACCTGACTGCCTTTGCTTCAGTCATCATAGGACTGTTCTGATACATTGTCACTGTTTCAGAACACACATTAGGAGTTTAAAACTTGTCATAGCTACTAAAAAAAAAGAGACCTTGACCTGAAAGAAGGGGATTTAAAGAGATGCTCAGAACAGAGAAGGAAAGAGGCAGCAGGAATGCCCACACACTAACTACACCACTGTGAAAGAAACCAGTAGATCATGTAAATTCAAGATATTATATAATCTTTAAACAGAACCATCAAGAACAACAGATGACAAGTTGCACATCAAACTGCAGTCCTGAGGAATCTAAATATGAAGTACTGGAAACTAAAGTGGCAAGTCATTATTGCAGTAACGTGGATTGCGACATCCATTATGCAAACAAATAAGATACTGTTTCTGCCTCAAAGAAACTGCAATATAAGGACTCAGTTGTAGAGTTATACCTAAAGGCAGCACATAGCTGGGGCAGGACAGCTATGCTGAAAGTTGACAGATGATCCTCAGTTCATCCTTCTCCACCCTTTCAGCTGGCATAGATTCCTTGCTCCCTGAACCTACACAGATGTACTAGCTATCAAGTTGGGGGAGAGGTGGAGTCGACTCTGTTTTCTTGAAGTATTGAACTTACCATATTTTACTAACTCAATAGATGATCTAATAGAACCTAAAGTGTTCAGTATCAAAGACCATGGGGCACATGAGTGTTATATTACATTAGCAAACAAACCATTTGCACAGTCTGCAGAGGATTAGGCCTGTATTAGACAGGAAGACACATGAAGTATCTGAGTGTTCTGCTAGAAGTGAAACATTAATATATTTCTAAGCTTTTTTAGCCCTCTCCCTCCGCCCAGACCTTTGTGTTACCTTTGCTGTTGTGTTTTATAGATGCTGATCCCTTCATTGAATTTTAAAACAAAAATCACTGTTGACTTAAACTATCTGCTTATCTATTACTTGTTTTATGGTACAGTTTAATTTTTCTGTCATTCTATAAATTATAAATGCAAGGAGAGAACTCCTTTACTTTTGCTGCAGGCAGTGATTTCATATTGCAAGCCTGATGTCTAAACCATGATAAGAATTGTAGGGTAGACGTATTATAACCTGTTTTCTTTTTCTTCTCAGAGAAGCTTTTGAAGGTTGGGCAAGAAACAAAATATTTCTAGTTCAACATGCAAATAAAGTGTTTTCCTCTTTAATACATAAAAAACAAGCTTGCACAACGCAATCAGATACAGTACTGAAGAGTATCTCACACACACCAATGACCTCCTTTAATTTAGGAGTTATAGAAGAAAAGAAAATGAAGTGGAGTGCTGTTGTAATATGAGGAGACTGCAGTTATCATGCTAAACTGTGGACTGAGTGAAACTCGAAGCCTCACAAGATAACAGTTGGCTCTAGTTAATCAAACATGACAGGTAAGGAAAGAATAAAATCACCACACTCAGCAGAATAAGACAGACCATTTAAAATGGTAATACAATCAGTCATCTCATTTCACCATTGACACCCTTCAGCATTTGCTCGTGTCAGTCATCTTTTGCAGATTGTCAGCTGAATATCAAAACAAGCATGACAGGCAAATAAATATGAGTCTGAGCAAATATTCTCCTGCAGGCATCACAGACAAGCATGACAGACAGGAACTCACTGATACCGATGATTGAGTTTTTATTCTGTGACTAGATTGCCTGGGTTATTCCTTGTCAGGCTGTGCATTTCAGATGGCTTATATAGGTCTGTGGTAAAACTCCCCAAATCACATCTGCGTTTTAGGAAAATAATTTTAACCCACATTGTAAAGAATCATTTGGGGGGCTTTCGAAAACAATTTTGGATTAACCTTACTGGCTTAACGCCAAGAATGTCTTTAGTAGGGTTTAAATCAATCTATCAATTAGAGAGTTTGGATACAAGCAAAGCTAGCCTGAGCTGCTGCTGTGCTGTTTTTCTGCTACCTCAAATGAGTTAGTTGGGATTAAATGGGAAGCTAATTAGCTCCATATAAAGTGTGGAGTATAGGTCAGATATATAAACGCTGTCACTGGTATTCATGGTAGGTCTTAGTAATATAGGAGACAGAGTGTGGATTTGCTACAAATTTGAGGCAACATATTGTTGTTACTCCAGCAGCAGCCTGGGAAGCAGACTGTGACTTCACAGCACAGCTGACCCAGGTTCTTAGGTGGGTTTTCACCCAAATCTCACTATCATTGATGTAAACACCAAGTTTGGACTAAACTAGCTTCCTACCTGGGGGTATGGGCTAGAACCAAGGCTCCACTTTAACTTGAGCTGACACCTGCCCACTTTTCAGTGAGGAGGCAAAATTATTCAAGTGCTGATAGTTCTCCAGTGCCTTCACACAACTGCTCCTTCCCAAAGCACAGACAAGTTCTCTTGCAACTGACAAAATTGACTGGCAAAGAGTCCTAGAGTTTCAGCACAAAGAACCAAGGGATATATCCTCCCACCCACCTACCCCAAACAAGTGAGGACTGCAGAAACAGTAAAGATACAGTAACTCCAACATAGCTTTGCTATAGGTGTGCTCGCACCTGGGTTAGACCCAGATTCTGATAGCCTGGGATAACTCTGCAGTAAAGTCATATTCTTAAACTATGTTCAGAAAATCCAGTTTTAGATATGGGATTTGCACATTGTGTTTATGGGTGAGTAACCCTCAAACATGTTGGATTGAGATTCCAATTCAGATAAACACCCAAAAGCTCAGAGGCTTTCCTAAACTATCTGAACATCATGAATTTCTAAAAACTGGGCTGGAAAGCTCATTAGAACAAGTTTACTTATGAGAATATATAGCTCTTCTGCTTCAAATGCTGCCTGGAAATAGTGTGATAACAGCCATTCTCTTGGTGTTTCTGTATTTGTCATTCTGCCCCAGCAGGAAACCAGCAGTGAAAATCACTTCATTCAGAATCTCAAGAGATTCCACTGAAACTCAGTTCAGGAAATAGGTGAAGATTCAGAGGAGAAGGGGGGTTATTTTTTTACTCAAATTAATGCCTCCTTCTTTAGTTTTTCTTGGAGGTGGCTCTGAAAGCAATATTTGGAGGTGAACAACACCAAACTGTACAAGTCTACTCAAGGTATTATGTAGATATATTTTATACAGACATAAAAAAAATCATATTCAAATCACCAGGGCTGCGTCTACACTAGCAACTTAGGTCGACTTAAGGACGCTTAAGTCAACCTACACAAAGCTGCTTCCACTCTGGGCTTTTATTAAGTCGACTGAAGCGCTTCCTTACGTCGATTTAATAACAGCTTAAGTTGACTTAATAACACCACTTCTGAAGGTCGACTTAAGCCTTAAGTCGACTTCTTAAGTCGACTTAAAGCCAGTGTGGAAGGCTATATCTACTGCTAAGTCGACTTTACAAGGTCAATTTAAAGAGTATCCACTCTGTTGAGTTTACTTAACAAGGTTGACTTTAAGTTGACTTAACGTCGACCTTGTTAAATCGATTTAACAGAGTCGACTTAACTTTTCAAGTGTAGATGTAGCCCAGTAGTTGTACCTCTGTCTCATTACTAGTTGAATGTAAAATTAATGGCTCTTCCCTTCACAGGGAGAAGAAATTTCCCCATGTCTGTGACATACTGGTATAGTTCTATTCCCTTCCTCCCAACCCCTGGAATAATCTGGAAAAGTAAATAACATATTAGCTAAAATTTTATGAAAAAAATGACAAACAAAAAAAAAAAGATTGGGCATGAATGGTTCTTAAAAGTTTTTCACCACATGGCTTTGAGTTAATTAATAGTATTGTGCATATAGACTTGTCATTTGGGGATGCGGGACCCTGACCACCTTTTGGTAGATCTGAGAGTTGCAGCAAAGAACTAACTGAGAACACCCTATCACTAGAACTAGGAACAAGTCAGAGTGTCAGTGTATCCTACTGACGAGAGACTATGTCAAAGACTTTACACATTATTTTGAAGTTTTCACTCATATTTAGAAGTCTGATTTGAGTTGTTGCTTGAGGCTGTTATAGAGCTACTTTATTTGTATTGCTCAATTATAAGATGCATGTATATATATGTAAGCCCTTTGCCAGGCCGTGACAGCAGCAGCAAAGGACCGGGTTCTGTTTCTAGGGGTTCCCAAATAATGTTACACCAACAATTGGCTCAAGCCCCCACCCAGTCTTCTGGGAAATTACACATCACCCCCTGGGTGCCCTAGAAGGGCAATACTTCCCTGCTCGCAAGCACCAGTCTGAGTGTAGCACATAAAAGGTTTAATAAAGTATATGTAAAGGCAACATCAAAACGCTGCACTGGTTGGGATACAGTGCAAAGATTCCCACAAAACCCAATAGAAAGAACTCATTCCACCACTAAGGGAGGAAGGGGAGTCAGCCCTCAGTCCTCCCCTCCAATTGTCCTCTGCCACCTCAAGGTCTTCTCACACCACCCACTGGCCACTCACACCCGCTGTCCGCAGACTCTGTCTGGGTCCGCCGGCTCTGCCGCTGGCCTCTGGTCACACCTGCGGTCCACTGGCTCTGCCTGCTGTCCGCTGGCTCCGCAGCACTGCCCGCTGGTCATGCCTGCTGTCTGCTGGCTCCGCCTGCTGTCCGCTGACTCCGCCGCACTGCCCACTGGTCACACCTGCTGTCCACTGGCTCCGCCGCACTGCCCGCTGGTCACACCTGCTGTTTGCTGGCTCTGCTGCAACACCTGCTGGTCACACCTGCTTTCCGCTGGCTCCACCTGCTGTTCGCTGGCTCTGCCGCACCGCCTGCTGGTCACACCTGCTGTTCGCTGGCTCCGCCACACCACCCACTGGCTCCGCCTGCTGTCCGCTGGCTCCACCGCACTGCCCATTGGTCACACCTGCCATCTGCTGGCTCCACCGCACCATCCACTGGTCACACCTGCCATCTGCAGAGCTCCATCCCTCTGCCTGACTTCAGTCAGCTCTTAGTGATTTCAGCTCACTGGGAAGTTTCTGCTTCCCTAGTGATTTCAGCTCCTCATCAGTGACTTCAGCTTGCTGGGAAGTTTCTGTTTCCCTGGTGATTCCAGCTTAATCAAAATAACAATAGAGCCTCTACAAGGAATCTTTGGGTCTATTCTTTAACAATGGGTGGGGAAATAGGTGTTGGCTTAAGGCACAGCTCCAGCAGAGCTAATGCTCACACCCCTCCCCCTCTGGTTTTACAATTCTGAAAACTAGGGTTGCTCACTTTTCCAAGTTCTCTGTTGCTGATGGTGACTTTTCCATCAGCTCCTTGGTCAATAACAGATATACAATCAAAGGGTGGCATATCATGAAAGAGCAATATTTCCTTTCCCCCTTTTGATAAAACACCAGATTTAGAGGATTTGAACCAGTCACACATACCAACTCCCATCATGCCCAGCCTCTGGGTGAAATTATGCTGAGTGTCATGCAAATACAAAGCACAGGTAAATCAGTGGCCCCCCTCCCTACTTAGCTGCTAAGCAAGAGAGGCTCTCAGATTCCTAACCTTGTTTACATCCTTACATATATATGGATGTCACTGCTTGAATTTATGTCTTAAGAGCTGCATAATCTGCATATGATCGGATGGCTGATTGGCTGTTGTCAGTGGGAAAACTTCAATCATGACTGCTCTAATGAAACATTTATCAAAGGGTGGACCTGCTAGCAAACTTCTTCCCCCCAACTCTTTTCCCATCTCTCAATAATAATCAAACAAAAACATTTTGGCGGTTTCAATAAATTATAGATAACCCATCAAAAATTCAAATAATTTCGATAGGCTTTGTATAAACAGCTAAAGCAACCCCACAAACCTTGTTCACCATCACTATGGCCTCCAACAATCAGAGGATGTTTTGCCTAATTCTATACCAGATTTTGAAAAAAACTTTGCAAAATCTGTGGAATTTATGAAATGCATACGAAAATACTAAGTAGTTTAGGTTTTATTTGTTTCCTTGAGGAGTTCTGAATAAAGTCGATTTTTTTACCCAACAGATTGGGGGGGGGGGAGGTTGTGACCCCCAAACTTTTTCAGGAGGAAAATGTGAAAAAAAGAAGGTAATTTCTGTATCTTGTGGCTTAATGACCATCACTGTGTCAACTGCTCATTCATCCTGCGTGGGAATGGTCTGAGTTCTGAATTGTGCATGGTTATCCTGCTAAATGAAAAACAAGTTCACATCCTTTAAATAAGTATATTGTTAGACATTTTTCCATTTTAATTTTAATTTTCCATTTTAAAAGTCTGTGTCTTGGCTGTGCCCTGTTAATGTCTGTCGCTATGTCTACGCTTGTTAATTTAAGTCGACTTTAAGTCGACAGCATGTCCCCACTCAAAAATGAAGTCGACTTAGAGGGGACCCTGCCAAATCGACCTAGAGCATCCACACTGGACAACGTGTAGAGGCTAGGTGGACCTGGGACATGTCCACGGTGGTGGGGGGCAACCCTTGCCAAGTGCCAGGGGGCTCAGTCTTTGCCCCATTTTACCATGGTACAATGGGGGCTGAGAGGACAGGGACCCTGGCAGGGCATAGGAGCAGGGTGGGCAGGGCTCTGTCCTGCCCTGTGGGGGGGGGGGGAGCAACGTCAGGCTGTGGCTGTGCCAGCCACCCTGGCAGGGAGGGCAGCGGGGAAGACCTGAAGCCCCCTAAGTCAACTTAAAGTCAATTTAGGGCTACTCTGCATCCACACTGGCTAAGTCGACTTTCTAAAGTCGATTTAGCCAGCAAAGTCGACTTAAAACTAGGTTTAGTAAAGTCGACTTTAATTTTCCTTAAATCGACTTAAGCAGCTGCTTAAGTCGACTTAAGGAAAATGTAGTGCGGATGCAGATTAAATTAAGTCGACGTAAGCAAGCTTAAATCAACTTAATTTGTAAGTGTAGATGCACCCTGTGTGATAAGGACCTGATAGTCGTGTTGTTATCTGTAGTATTAGCAGGACATTTCAACTCTCTATGGCATCTCCATCTGTGCTGAATGTTGAAGCAATTAAGGATCAAGATCCCATGAACTTAGCAATTCTTTTTTGAACCCAGTTATTCTTTTGGCCTTCACAATTTACATGGCAATGAATTTCATAGGTTCACTATGAATTACATGAAGTTTGTTTTAAACCTGCTGCCTATTAATTTAATTGGGTGACACTTGGTGTACATAGTGCACGAAAGAGAAAGTAATACTTCTTTCTTCACTTTCTCCATATAATTCATGATTTTATAGACCTTTTATCACATTCCCCCTTAGCTGTCATTTTTCTAAGATGAATAGTCAGTCTTCTTAATCTCTCCTCATACAAAAGTTGTTCCATATCTCTGATCATTTTTTGTTGCCCTTCTTTGAACCTTTCCAGTTATAATATCTTTTTTTTGAGCTGGGGAGACCTGAATTGCCTGCAGTATTGAAGGTATGTGTGTGCACCATGGTTTATATAGTGGCATTTTTATATTTTCTGATTTATTATCTATGCCATTTCTAATGGTTCTTCACATGTTAATAGTTTTTTAGCTTTGTTTTCGACTGCCACTGCACATTGAGCAGATGTTTTCAGAAAACTGTAAGGTCTTTCTTGAGTGACAACAGCTAATTTAGACTCCATCATTTTGTACATATAGTTGGGATAATATTTTCAATGTACATTACTTTGCACTTATCAAGACTGAATGTCATCTTGGTAGGTTCTATGTAAATGGAACAAAAAGACAGTCTCCATCCTAAAGAACTTGAAAAGCTACTTAGAGTCTATTGGTGATAGTTGCTATGCAATTGACTCAATTTATTTTCATGCATAATCCAAAATAAAGATTGGAAATAATTTATGCTTAATTCCATACTGTCTGAATCACTTCACTATGTTTTCTAGATATGTTTTCTGTAATTCTAATATTTCTAAATGAACCAGTTTCCTGTGATTTGAAGTGGAAAAGACTAGTAGAATCTTTCATTTACTAGTGGCTTTTTTGACCATGGTGGCTAGCCAAAGTTCAGGGAACTGGGATGTTCTTACTGGCAGTAGAAATTGACAGTGCAGTCCTTGTTTGTTTATAATGAATGTACAAGATCCTGCTTTTCCAAATGTAGGAGGAACAAGAAACTTGAGAATACTTTATTAATGCAGCTCCATGTCCCCTTTAGCCACCACTTGATTCAAAAAGACACTAGCTTTTTCCAGGTTCAAACACTGTGTTCAGAGCTGGCTGCTTGGATTTCTGGCTCTTTATTCCCGAGACTGTCTCTGTTCTCTGATTTGTGTCATAGAATCATAGAATCATAGGGTTGGAAGGGACCTCACGATGTCATCTAGTCCAACCCCCTGCTAAAAAGCAGGACCACTCCCCCTAAATCACCACAGCCAGGGTTTTGTCTAACCCAGCCTTAAAGATCTCCAAAGATGGAGAATCTACCACCTCCCTAGATAGCCCATTCCAATGCTTCACCACCCTCCTAGTGAGAAAGTTTTTCCTAATGTCCAACCTTGACCTCCCCAGCTGTAATTTGAAACCATTGCTCCTTGTTCTGTCCTCTGTTACCCTCGAGAACAGCCTAGCTCCCTCCTCTTTGGAGCAACCCTTCAAGTAGTTGAAGGTTGCTCTCAAATCTCCCCTCAGTCTTCTTTTCTGTAGACTATACAAGCCGAGTTCTTTCAGTCTCTCCTCATAAGTCATGTGCCCCAGTCCCCTAATCATTTTTGTTGCCCTCCGCTGGACTCTTTCTAATTTGTCCACATCCTTTCTGTAGTGGGGAGCCCAAAGCTGGACACAGTATTCCAGATGCGGCCTGACCAGTGTCGAATAGAGGGGAATTATCACATCCCTCGATCTGCTGGAAATACTCCTATTGATGCAGCCTAATATGCCATTGGCCTTTTTCGCAACAAGGGCACACTGCTGGCTCATATTCATCTTCCCATCCACCATAACCCCAGGTCCTTTTCTACAGCGCTGCTACTTAGCTGATCGGTCCCCAGCCTGTAGCAGTGCATGGGATTTTTCCGTCCTAAGTGCAGGACTTTGCACTTGTCTTTGTTGAACCTCATGAGGTTTCTTTCAGCCCAGTGTTCCAATTTGTCCAAGTCTCCCTGGATCCTGTCCCTGCCCTCCAGAGTATCTACCATTCCCCCCAACTTGGTGTCATCCGCAAACTTACTAAGTACGCAGTCTATTCCATCATCAAGATCATTAATGAAGATGTTGAATAGAACCGGGCCCAGGACCGACCCCTGGGGCACTCCACTCGTTACCGGTTGCCAGCCAGACATCGAGCCATTGTGGTAAAAGTTCCATTGTCTCAGGAGTGGAGCGTGTGCACGCGCGCATGCATGCACGCACACACGCACACGCACGCACACACACACACACACACACACACAGAGAAACTACTATATGCCATCCAACTGTATCTTAGAAAAATTAAATAGATATTAAAGGTGTATTACTATGAAAGCCAGAAGAAGCAACTCAAATGCTTCCAAATGTTCAAAAATAAGTCTGGCTCCTATTACTAGTCAGCCTTTTGAGTTCAATTGCAGTTAAATTGGTTTCTTAACAGGTAGAATAATGTTCCAGCCTAGAGATAGGCCCTAGAGATGGCCAGGGGGATGGTTGTAATTAATTTGTGTGAGGCCAGAACTATAGATTATAATAGAAATGAATTTTTAAAAAACATCCATTCCATTTGTAGTATGAACAGCTAATGTATTTTATAAACATGGGCGGAATTTAGCATTTTAAAACACAGACTTCTACATCTTGAAGTATAAACTATGACGGTATGATCTGTAACTTCAATATAGTGTTGTAAAATCTCTTTTTCATTCCCTGTATTAGCTCAGTGACTGTTCTCCCAGTGGGATATGAAGGATTAACTCAAACAAGTTTAATTTATTCTTGCTTTCCACTTCTTCCCCACCATAATGTGCTTAGCTAACAGGCTAAAAAGTACATGCTGCTCCCTTTCTTCCAACATAAGATTTAACGGATCCTAGAAAATACCGTCCAAATATTATAGAACTTGCCAGACCTTGTGATGGTGTTAACACTTCCTGCTTACGTTCAGTTTCCTTTCTCTAGCCACATAGTCCTACTCAGAGCTCATTTTATAACCTCTGAATTGTACTCCATTCATTCCGTTCCCTCTGGAAATTATATTACATGCTCATTATTTAGAACTATTCATAAACATACTTGAATTATGGATTCAGAGGCCCCTGGAGAAAATTACTGATGGGATACCAGAGAACAGGTGGAGTTAGGCTGGAAGAAGTTCAGCCACATGGACAGAGCAGTGCATGTAAAAGTGTTACTTTGCCTTGTTGAGGAACAAGGCAGAAGGGGCAGCAGCATTTTGAAATTCATCACTACCTCAAGCCTCACATAAGTACTAAGCCCCCTTTAGGTCTATTGCTCTCAAAAGCAGAAAAAAAGTTATGCTGTTATGTGTCCAATTTGTGTGGTATACTAAAAGCGAAGGCAATATAAGGTACTTTACTTTTAACTTGGTAACACATCTATGTAAGACTATGGGAATATCTAATAAAAATTTGTTAAATGTTTGCCTCATTGTTCATGCATCCGATTCTCCACCTCGAATTCCATGTGGTGGTGGTGGTGCGATCGGAAGTGATGCCAAGCTGCTGGTGTGCATTCTGCCATTAGTGGACACACATTGCTATTCACAGCTTGTAATAAAAATTGCTTTTTGTCATAAGCCAGAAATCTTCCCCATTTGTATATTAACAAACATGAGACCCAGAAACTTACAGAAACTCCAGAGCTACTTCTGCCTCTGTTGCTGGTTCCACATTGGGCTGCTCCTCTGAGCCAAGGGGTATGCGTGATCAAACAGCTCCTCCTAATATACCCCTGGGATGTCTGCTGGGGGCGCAGTGCTTAGTGCAAAACCCAGCACTCAGTCAAAGTTCTTGTAAAAAGCAGGATTACAGGGAATTCCCAGAGATATAGTTCTCATCCCTGGTTTCTGGTAGTGGCTCTTGAATGGCTTAATTTGCTGCCTGCACTGGTCGCCTGTCCCTGTAATCTCCAACACTGTGGGTGAGTCTACACTGGCAAGTTAGGTCAATTTAAGGAGGCTTAAGTCAACCTAAACAAAGCCGTGTCCACACTGGGCTTTTATTAAGTCAACTTAAGCATTTCCTTAAGTTGACTTAAGGAAAGCTTAAGTCGACTTAATAACACCTCCTTTTAGGTTGACTTAAGCCTTAAATCTACCCCTTAAGTCGATTTAAAGCCAGGGTAGATGGGGATTAATGCCTAAATCAACCTTATTAAGTTGACTTAAAGCGTTAAGTCGACTTAATAAGGTCAACAAGGGGCTATGTCTACACTAGAAAAGTTAAGTCGACTTTGTTAAGTCAACTTAAAGTCGACCGTATTAAGTCGACTTAACAAAGTCAACTTAACTTCTCTAGTGTAGATATAGCCTACTTGTTTGTTCACTATTTCTTGGTACACATGGTCATTTCTGATATTCTCTCTGAAACTGAATATCAGGGAGAAGGCCCTGCATGGATCCCATTTCTTCTTTAGGAAATGTGGTCATCCTACCTTAGGTATAAGTAACCATTTCTGGTTTTTCCTAGAGTTTATTGAATCAATAAAAAAAATAAAAAATAAAAAACCCTGGACAAGAATGATGATTAGAATGCCACGCTGGTTTGAGTAGGCATTCGCATTGAGCATACATTTCTTAGGCTTGCTTCTAACATTTTTGAGGGAGAATAAGGAATCTTGTACCTGAGACTTTTGGATTTTTGCCTTTTACACATTTCCTTATTTCTTGACCATTTTGATTGGTCTGTCTTCTCCTCCCATTTCAACAGAATTATGCCTCTTCCTCAAACTAGTCCATTGTAGTCCCCAAAAAAACTCATGATATTTGTTCAAATATATTGTCACTTATGTGACACTTATACTGCCACTTATGCTACATCTTTGGTGTATAAGGTCTGAGGAGTCAACCAGAACTAGCTAAATAACACACAAAGTGATTGATGAATATTTTCACTAATAGACATGATGAGCTTTCTCTGCTGTTGGTCACCATGACATCATGTTATTCATTGTTCACAAGTATTTGGATGACCTACTTTTTATTTGTGAATTACAAAAGAATCCAAGAAATTTTGCATGAATCATTATTTATCTAAAGTTCGTGCTGGAAGAGAGTTCACTTTTTTTTTTCATTTGTCATTATTTTGCTTTTAAAAGTTTGAGTCAGCTAGCCAGGGACCAGAAACAATACTGTAGAATTCTATACAGTAACTTTTAAAGACCACTACTAAAATACAAAGAGCAAACAAATAATAAGAAGGAACAACGACAAAAAATATAAATCTAAAAAACGGACATGTCTTTAAGTGAAATAGATAGTGAATAGAATCATAGAATCATAGAATCATAGAATAATAGGGTTGGAAGGGACCTCACGAGGTCATCTAGTCCAACCCCCTGCTAAAAAGCAGGACCACTCCCCCTAAATTATCCCAGCCAGGGTTTTGTCTAACCGAGCCTTAAAAATCTCCAAAGATGAAGATTCTACCACCTCCCTAGATAGCCCATTCCAATGCTTCACCACCCTCCTAGTGAGAAAGTTTTTCCTAATATCCAACCTTGACCTCCCCAGCTGTAATTTGAAACCATTGCTCCTTGTTCTGTCCTCTGTTACCCTCGAGAACAGCCTAGCTCCCTCCTCTTTGGAGCAACCCTTCAAGTAGTTGAAGGTTGCTATCAAATCTCCCCTCAGTCTTCTCTTCTGTAGACTAAATAAGCCTAGTTCCTTCAGTCTCTCCTCATAAGTCATGTGCCCCAGCCCCTAATCATTTTTGTTGCCCTCCGCTGGACTCTTCCTAATTTGTCCACATCCTTTCTGTAGTGGGGAGCCCAAAACTGGACACAGTATGCCAGATGCGGCCTGACCAGTGTCGAATAGAGGGGAATTATCACATCCCTCGATCTGCTGGCAATACTCCTATTGATGCAGCCCAATATGCCATTGGCCTTTTTGGCAACAAGGGCACACTGTTGGCTCATATTCATCTTCCCATCCACCATAACTCCCAGGTCCTTTTCTACAGCGCTGCTACTTAGCCGATCGGTCCCCAGCCTGTAGCAGTGCATGGGATTTTTCCGTCCTAAGTGCAGGACTTTGCACTTGTCTTTGTTGAACCTCATGAGGTTTCTTTCGGCCCAGTGTTCCAATTTGTCCAAGTCTCCCTGGATCCCGTCCCTGCCCTCCACAGTATCTACCATTCCCCCCAACTTGGTGTCATCCGCAAACTTACCAAGCACACAGTCTATTCCATCATCAAGATCATTAATGAAGATGTTGAATAGAACCGGCCCAAGGACCGACCCCTGGGGCACTCCACTCGTTACCGGTTGCCAACCAGACATCGAGCCATTTATTCCTACCCGCTGAGCCCGTTGATCTAACCAGTTTTCGATCCACCTTACGGTCCACTCATCCAACCCATACTTCCTTAACTTTCCGACGAGAATGCTGTGGGAAACCGTATCAAAAGACTTGCTAAAGTCAAGGTATACCACGTCAATGGCTCTTCCCGCATCCACAAATCCAGTCATCTCATCATAGAAGGAAATCAGGTTGGTCAGGCACGATTTGTCCTTGGTGAATCCATGTTGACTGCTCCTGATCACTCTATTTTCCTCCAAGTGTTTCAGGATGGATTCCTTGAGGACCTGCTCCATGATTTTCCCAGGGATTGAGGTGAGGCTGACCAGTCTGTAGTTCCCTGGATCCTCCTTTTTCCCTTTCTTAAAGATAGGTACTATATTTGCCTTTTTCCAATCCTTCGGGACCACCCCCGTTCACCACGAGTTCTCAAAGATAATGGCCAGCGGCTCTGCAATCACTTCCCCCAACTCCCTCAGCACCCTCGGATGCAGTTCATCCGGCCCCATGGACTTGTGCACATCCAATTTCATTAAGTGTTCCCTAACCTGACTTTCCAGCACCGAGGGCAACTCTTCTCTCCAGTCCATGTTACCCCGTGTAGTAGCCTGGGAGCTGGCCCTCCCTGTGAAGACTGAAGTAAAAAAAGCATTGAGTACTTCAGCCTTTTCCGCATCATCCTCCACGAGGATGCCTGCCCCATTCAGTAAGGGACCTACACCACTTATACTTATAAATAATAAATACTTATAAATAAATCCATTCATAGAAATCACATGATTCATAAATAGAAAAAAACATTGAATTTGATGTATAATTGTTTTCCCAAAGTTATTTGACTATTTTCAGTGATTATGCCCAAATCAATATTCATTTACCATTAAGTATAAACCCTTAGCTTGAACCCTCTTTGAATTGCCCACTTCTCTCTAAATATGTTTAAAAGAATTTTGGTACTATATTGAATCAAGTTGTATCTATGATCTTTGTTAGTGTTTGGGCTTGATTCTCTGCTCTTCACTGACTGGGGGCAGCCTTAACTTAAATAGTCGGTTTATGGTCCTTAAGGGAATGTCGGTGGAAGATCAGGTACAACTGAATTCTACTTTACCATGCCTCTGCCCCATCACAGCCAGGCTCCTCCCTCAAAATGTCTTTGTGTTATAGTGATGGAGGTATAAGAACCTAAATAGAATAGAAGCTGAGGTTCTTTCCAAATTTTCACAAGTAGAGTACCTCCTGCACAGGAAAAATTGCCTTAGTGGACCAGAAAATTCAGCCTTTTGTGTATTACTCTTAGTTCCGCTGAGTAACACTCTTTTCAGAACACTCTGGTACTTGTAGAGGATTACAAAATATAACTACATTAAGAAAAGACAATAAGGAGGTTAATCTCTCCATATTTGTCGATGACACCTATTGATATTAATCAGAGCTAGTCATGTGTTACTGTAAGAATATAACCATGATTGTTGAGTAAAATTCTATCTTATATGAGTAAGTATATTTCAAAGTGTGGGATTGATTTTCAATTTAGTTTATTACATTCTGAGCTGACTTACTGGCTGTTGTTGGTGAATTCAATGGTATTGTGCAAGGTGAACTTGTCCCAATAACTGTGGCTAAAAACTCAAGCAACTGTCTTGAAAAAACACCCCTTGGTTGTTGTGATAGTTATACTACTCAAGTATTACAAGTAATAAGCCAATCAAAGTGGGCATATTTTAAGAATGTATTTGTATTTCAGGGTTCGGATATATATACCAAGTACTGTTATTGTTTGCATGATGTATAGGTTAGAACTGTGATTTTGAGGATTACCACCTGTATTGTACAGTTGAGCATATTCTGTACATGTGGTGTTTTCACGAGCAATTTTTCAAAAGTGCACCTTTAGCAGGCACTATTTGTGCCCATTTTGGAACTGCACTCCTTCCTTCTCTTCAAAATTTTTAAAACTTAAGTTGGAGGCAGTTAAAGGCACAAGTTTTTTGATTTCCACACATATTTCGTTTCATAGGCACAAAGTTGTTCCTTCTTATTAGCATTGAAATTACACCTGAAAAAGAGAAGGTAGGTCTTAGCCTAGGTCAAATATATAACATAACATCAAACAAGATAAAAATAAATTAACACAAATATAGAAGCTTTACTATATCTCAACACAGAACAATATATGCTAACATTAATGTTTCAAATGCTGCCCTGTAGCAAATTAAAATAACCTAAAAATCACAAGCTGGTCATAAATAAAGCAAGTACATAAAACATTTCAAGATTTTACTTCTAAATTCATCTAATTAACATTCTATTAGGTCAGGGTCATAGACTCCAATAGTACCTTTGATCTGTTGGCAACTCTATGATTGACCTAAATGAGAGTTTCATGCCTGGATCAAAGGCAGGATGTGACCCACAGTGAGGCATAGATTATGCTGTGTAAAGCCTGATTCACTGCAAGGTAGTTAGCCCCAACAAGGAATTAATGAATTGATTTCCCATTGATCTGGTGGTGTAGGAACACTTCACTTTATAATGAGGACTGCTATAAGGATACCATAGATGATAACTTTTATCTTTTACTTCTGTTGGTGAGGACCCAGAACAGTAGCTAGTGTAGTGAAACTAACACTCTAAAGACATAACTGCCTTCCCTCACTCAAAGCAATTATCTTATATATTACTATTATCTTAATAATGTCTGTACGTTACATATGTGACAGTATGTGAGTAATTTAATTCTACATGATGTTGGTTCCAAAGACTTGCTTTACTTTCTAAATGTCAAATTTTCTGATTTCTGAGTGTTCATCATTTGACTGGTGAAAGCATAGGCATGCTATGATATGTTGCTGATGGTAGGCAGCAGGGGAAGAATCTCCAGAAAAACTGTAATTTGCAGGTTTTTGTAAATACATTTAATGCTTTAGAGTTTCATCCAGACCAGGAAGTGTTTGTCACCACTGGCCTGTAACTTTGGGTACTTCTGTGCTGTGATGCTTTGACTTAGGGCCCTGATACCAGGACATGTTCACAGCACAATGGCTTCACCCTGTGTTGCACCAGCCTGATTGCTCCATGCACAGTGACATCAACAGCCCTTCCAGTCCCAATTCTCTCCTGCAGCATTCAGTCTCTCCGACTGGAGCTTCACAGAAGTTCCCAAGTTCATTGCCTGCATACACAACAGCCTGTTAGTTTGCCTGAAGACCCACACTTCAATTCAAGACACAGCTCTGAGATGACTGTGTCATCAAACAAGAGTAAGTTTATAAACAAGAACATAGGTTTAAGTGATTTCAAGTAAAAGTGAAAGATTGCAAATATAACAAACAAAACATGTTTTCTTGTGACTAGCAAGTTACAAACTCTGCTTAAACAATTACCTTACTTAAATTAAGTTCTCAACATCCCTACTTTTCTGGATCTGGGGAGCCAACTTTTAGGCACAAATGGTAATGTAGCTTATTGTCCTCTCATTGATGGATGATGTCTTTTTGCCTCAGCTTATATCTTTCCAAAGTTCTTTGACCCTCTTCCAAGAGGCAGGAAGACTTTCTGCAGGGAGCAGTCTCCATCTCTGGTCAAAATTGTCATCTTCCCACACTTGTTCCCCTGACGGCTTTGTGTACCTTTCATGTAAATATGCTTTTCGTTGTCTCAGGTGACACCTTGCTTAGTTGATATTGCAGACAGTCAAGGTTGCAAAATAATATTCCTTTGCCTAGCATTGCCTGTCAAACACTTTCAAGGAACATATTTCCAGCACACGCCTACAATTCTTTATACACCTCCTGTAAGTACATCATTCAATAATATTAATAATCAGCATGTCACCACTTTGCATATGAAAATTTACATGACATTTTTTAGATACAGACTTGGACAATAGCGAGAGCAATGAGTACATTGGTACATTGAGTGCAAGGGCAGACCTAATGAGTTACAGTATGGTGTGCCCACTGCCAGGTGGCTTTGAGGAGCTTCCCGAGTCACAGAGTTGTTCTTCTTAAAATGGATTATCTGAATTTCTATTCTGCTATAAACATAGTGTGTCTCTTGTTGTTCTGCTTTAAGCTAAAAGCAGAGGATCTCTCTCAGTGCTTGATTGTAAGTCATCAGAAATGGCTGTGCCTGATAAAAATCAAACATTCATACGTACTCTCATGAGAAATAACAAGATCAGTGTCAGCCCTGGTGGCTCAAAGTATGGTTTAGTTACTTGAGGATTCCATTGCAACAGGGAACATTAATCAGTTTATGTCTACTTTTTAATATGTTACTGCAATCCTGTGTTTTACCAACATTTGAAAGGATGTTATGTCAACTGTCTGATAAAAACCAGTTATAAGTAGTGTAATCAGACTACTTTAAATACTGTTCAAGGATATTCTAACTATAGAAGAAACATATATAGCACATTGTACCTCTGATGGGCAACTTTTCTTCTAGACAAAATTCTAGACTTTACTTCATTCCTTCTTCTTTATTCTTGGCGCCTTCATGTGTGTAGTATGTTCATTGTTTTGGCCACTCACTGGTGTTGTGCTGGTCTGCTCAGGCTTCTGAATGTCATGCTGATGGATTTGGTTTCTTTCTTTATTCTGTGCAATGTTTCTTGGGGTATCCTTGCTTTTCTCTTTCCAGGCAGTGTCCATATTATCACATACAGTCAAGTCCTGTTAGTGGCAAATTTAAAGCCATGTGCTACCCAACTTATTGTATTTGGTACTTTAGATTGATTTGCTCTACTTATAATTTCTGGTGTTGCAAGAAACTCTTTCCAAAGAAAGAGATCTTCAATGGGCATTTAGATCTGAAGATCTTCAATGGGCACTTATTTTGGAATGAGCTGATTCTTATCAATTTCTGTGGAAGATTTTACTTTGTAAAGGAGGATAGACAATTTTTAACACCAGCATCACATTTCTGTCCGTGCCAGTGTAAGCCACGCAACCCGCCTTCCATGGTGTTGGGCACCTGGCCTCTCTTAGTGTCTCTGCCACTGCAAGCCAGGCAGACGGGTAAGCAGGGTTGCCTCAAGCCCCTCAGGCAACACAGGCAGATAATCAAACAGTCTCTGGCCCCCTGGGCAGAGCAGGCAAGGAAACAACTGGCTCCTAAGTCTCCAAGGCAGGAAGGAGACACTCAGGACAGGCCAAGGCTTCTGGGGGGGGCTCCAGAAGGGGGAGGCAGGGAGACGCAGGCCCACCTGACTCCACTGCGTCCCAGCCCAGGTTCCTCTCCATGGCAGAGGGGTCTACCACGGGCCCAGTGGGATCCCCACCACAGCACGCTGACTCAGGCTCAGGCATAACCAAGTCATGACAGGACTCCAAGTCTCCTGGGCCACTTCCTGCCCCCACCCCTGCTGGTACCTGCTCTGGGCCCCTATTGTCATCATCCTCAGGGTAGTCACCCAGTGGAAGGTCACAAAGCCCCTCAGCGTCATTGGCCAAGGGCAATTCCTCCAGGTCACAGCCGGCCTCCAGGGTGAAACCATCCTCGCTGGCCAGAGGGAGCTCTTCCAAGTAGCAGCTTGGTGTAGGGAGGCTGCGGTCCGACGGGTCGGCGGTCTGTGTGGGTAGTGGTAGGTCCAGGAATTCCTCTGGGTTCAGGCTACTGGGCAGAAGGCCCCAACCAGCAGGGCCCCAGGCTGCAGGCAGGTCTTTGGCTGGGCAGGGATCGGGCTGGTACTGGGAAGGGAGCAGAGGGACACCCTTCCCCTTTGGCTGCCTAGCCCCAACTGAGCACCTGGCCTTCCCTTTTATCCTTCTTGACTCGCCCCCCCCCCTGCTTCCAGCCTGATGGACAAGCCACCTCCAGCTCCGCCCACCCGGGGCAAATGGGCCCAGGCTGTCTATCTCCAAGGGGGGCCACATTCCCTCACTACAGGCAGTCATACTACTTTTTCCAGAGTTTTTCAAGCTTATGAAAGATATTATGGACTTATGAAAGATATTTTCTGCTTTTGATATTCATTGCTTGATGTTAGCATGATGTCACCATTGCATACCTCAATCCCTAGATGGCTAAAATGACCTATTTCTTCATTAAGTCTTACTTTACTTTTCAGACATTGATAGCCATGTACCTTGTCTTCCCATTGTTGATGAACAATCCACTGATGGACTTATAGCATTTTAATAAATCATTACATTTACAACAACTACAGTATAATGTAAGTATTTTATGCTTTTACAAAAATCCTGAGAAGCATTAAACATGGCTTAGGAGAGGGGGGTTCAAAGGTAGCTTCAAACCACTTAGACACTTCCCAACTTCAGAGCATTTTGGCACTGATCCATCCAGTTCCTCACATGAGACCAAGCAGCCTGAATTTAGGCTAGCTGTCAGCGGATCCAAGGTTACACAGAGTTCTTCCATTCTGGAAAATATACTCAGTCACAGCTAAATACAAGATGGAACACATGCTTTAGCATATGTAGTTAACACCTTTCAAGGGATCATTCATGGTGAAGTGACCCATTAATATCCCTCCAATCACAGGGGGAAAAGGAAGTGGGGCAGATGTCAGCTGGAAGGGGCATGGTTAGTGGGTCACAGATTGTTGTATTAAGCAATACATCCAATGTCTGTATTCAGTACATCGTTTGTAGTGTCTGGTCTGTCAAAGTTAAGAACTAAAGATCCCTGGCATGTCATTTGAAAGTGATGTGCAGATTTTCTTTGAGGATGTGCACTGATAGCTATACCTATAGAATAGCTATAGAATGATCAGTTTGTAAAAAAGGGTTCACCCACAAGTGATGGGTATTTTTTGTCTTTTATCAGTTTCTGCTGTGAGTTCATTTGAGTGCCATTGATTCTCTGGTTTCACCCACCCTAGTTGCTCTTGGGGCACTTAGTGCACTTGATGAGGTAAGCATGTGTGGGATCTATGGATCTTAAAAGGTGTGTTATGGGGGTATTACTCATTGTAGCAGTGGAGTTACATCTGCAGTTTCACATCTGCTGTTCTGGCACAGCCTGGTGCCACGATGTATTGGTGTATCCCGGTCTGTTTGGGAGTTTGCTTCTGATGATGAGCTTGGAGAGGTTGGAGGAGGTGTTTGAAGGCCAGAACAGGGGTTTTGATTTTTTTTCAGGATGAGGCCGCCATTGAATATGGGTTGTAGTGGTTACCCCATATGAATTAAAGTATAGGGTAGTAGGTGGTAATTAAGGGTGTACAGGTGGAAGGTGTTTTATTTCTGTATTGAAGACCAGGGTGGCCCATTCCATGATGTGATCTACTTCTTTGGTGAAGTCTCCTTGTTTGGTGAAGGCAATTTTGAGTGAACTTGCACTGTTCAAAAGATGGTCTTAACAAACTTAAGCTGTATAAGATTGTACATTTCTGGGGTGCAAGCCTGCGGGGCTGGAGAAACTGGCTGGGGTCTCTCACTGTATAAATCATGAATGGCTTCTAGAGCTTTCATGAAAGTTAGCTGGTTGTGTCCCTGCATGTTGTTGGCTGCATGATCACAGGACCTGAAGGCGTTTTGGTGCTTGTCGCTGGCACAGCATTTTGAGAAACAGCTTAGCTCTTAAATATATACTACCCACAAGTGTCTGAATTCAAGATTAGTTGTAATGTTTCAGGAGTCAAAGTGGGTTACTCAGCATAAAATTCTCCTTCATTTGAGCTGCGATACACATACATACACACACACCTGAGATAGAATAGAACCAGAAAGAGGTGACAAAAATGGTGAGATTTTAAAAGACTTCCATCTGGTTAGTTTAGAGAGATGTGTAACAGAGGCCAGGATGGAGGTAAATAGAATAATGCATTATGCAGAGAAAGTAAATTAGGAGCCCCTATTTCTCATGAAACAAGAATAAGGGGACATTCAGTGAAATGGAAGGGTAGCAAATTTAAAAGTGTTAAGGAAACGCTTCTTTACAGAGTGCAGAATTAACCAGTGGGACTCATTTCTACCTGATGCTGAGACCAAATCTTAGTAGAATTCACACAAGGAATACTGAGAACCACCACCATGGCATTAGAGAAGGTGAAAAGAAGGGAAATAATTCTGACGCTTTAGAGCAAAAGTCAATCACTAAATGAAGGGGCTTAGAGTTAAACTTCCTTTATGTGGAGGATATTCAATAGTGGTCGACTATAGGGATTTTTGCAACTATCTCTTCTGATTCTGGCTACTTGCAGGGATGGGCGAGTGCGCTGCTCTGCTGTGATCAAGTATGGAAATTCTCATGCTCATATGTAGTTTAATGGAGGCTGATGACAATCAGGAGTGGCACCAGTGTACATACAGCAGACTGCTCAACAACAGAAAACATTTTGGGCAAGTTCTGGACAGGGACAGTGGGGAAAATCCCTACTGTGGTGCTGGCAGACCAGCTGCCAGCTCATGCTTAAGTCCTCTATGCCTCATTAAACACAGACAAATGCATAGGTGGAAACCAGTCTGGCTCATCTCTGTGTTAGTATTATTAAAACAGGTCTAAAGTTTGTCATAAGGTGTTTCAAGTTTAGACTTGATGAAATGCTTACTGGACACTGCATCTATAGATTTCACTTGTAACCTCTGTAGCCCATAGTATAAAGTTATAGTGAGTGTTTGTGTTGTAAACCTCTGTAATTAAGTAAATCACCAAACAAGAAAGGAGCATTACTTAGAGTGCTGAGCCTGCACACAAGAAGGTCCAGGGAAACCAAATGAGCCATTATGAAACAAAGGACAAATACTTTCTTCATTGCTCCCCCCCCCCACATCAATGAAGAGGAGACAGGTACCGGTACATGTTCAGTCAGTTTGAACTCTGTGGGAATAAAAAGGAAATAAAAATCCATGACCAGAAAGAACAATATCACTATGCTGCTTGAAATTTGAAGGCAGCAATATTTCTAAGGATAAACAAGGGATCCCTAAGCTGCTTAGCTTGGGTTAGCTCTAGAAGATACAGAAAGGCTGTACATCAACCCAATAACTATTATCATTTGGAGCCAAATACTGTAACTCATTTACAGTCTTTTTAACCCGCTTTAACATTGCAAATAATTGTCATTTCATTTTCTTAGTTAATAAATCTTTAATTTATTTATAATAGGTGTGACTACAAGCTTTGTCTTGGATAGATCTAAAGTACAATTGACTTGGGATAAGTAATTAGTCCTTTAGGACTGGAGTAATCGGAATATTGTTGTAATTTTTGGTTTAAGGGATCATTTATCACAAAGGCAGGTTTGGCTGTGTCAAGAAAGATTGGAGTGCCCAAGGGGACCATCTGTGACTCCATATTAAGGTTGTTGAAGTGCTTGAGGAATTCACACTTTAAATCTAAGTACAGAACACACAACCAGTTTGAGATTTATGCCTTGTTTCTTAAGAGTCTGCCCTTACGTCTGCATTTACTCATGTGAATATCAGGAACTGGCTTCTTATACTGTGTCAGAGAGATCTCAGGTTTTTGATACCGTGTCAAGAAGATCTCAGGGACCACTGCTAGTCCATCGACCGGTTATTCAGAAACACTGCTCTAGGCACATTGACACTGATGTTGTACAAAACATGCCAGGGGATCTCTTTTTACCTGTTTAGAATATTTCTAAAGTACCTATCACCTGGGTATCTAAATATTAACATGCTTATACAATAGGCAGATTTAATCTGAAACACCCCTAGCATTGTAAGGCACGTGTTAGTCAATTTAATTTATTTCTAATTTAGTCTCATGCCTAACATCTTAGGCATGAATGTCACAAGAACGATAAAGGATTAGAAAACATGCCTTATAATGATAGACTCAAGAAGCTCAGTCTCCATTAAGCTTAACAAAGAGAAAGTTAAGGGGTGATGTAATAATGGGCTATAAGTACCTACATAGGAAACAAATATTTAATAATGGGATCTCCTATCTAATAGATAAAGTTATAACATGATCCAAAAGCTGGAAGACAAAACTAGACAAAATCTACTAGGTATAAGGCATAAGATTTTAAGTGAGAGTAACTAACCATTGAAACAATTTTCCAAGAGTTGTGGTGGATTTTCCGTGACTCTCAATTTTTAAATCAAGACTGGATGCTTTTATAAAAAATTATGACCTTGGAATTTTTTGGCTAAGTTCTGTCTCCTATGTTATGCAGGAGGTCAGACTATATGATCACAGGGGTCCCTTTCTGATCTCAGACTCTGTCAATTAATGAAGCCCAATGAATGCCTTTTCATTCTATTTTTGCTTAATTAGTAGCACTTGGCTCTTTTTTACTGACAAAATGCAATAGTTAAATAATAAAATTCTGTATGTAAATTCTAACAAAGGCTAATGAGTGCTTCCAGCTCTCAATAATTCAAGGTTTTGATGACATCATTGTTCCCTGGGGCATTACTTTCACCAGAACCTACTAACTTGACCACATGTACAGTGTCCTCTATATATTAGAACAGATTAAATATATTATATTTGTGAATCTTCTGGGTTTTTACAATGTAAGAAATCACAATCTAAAATATATTACTGTCTCATTTGCTTCAAATTTTATTGTATTACTTTTATCAAAAATTCCAGGAATGCCCTGGATCATATCTATTAGTCATCTTCCAGGAAATCGGAGGAATGGTAGTAAAAGCTCATCTATTGAGAAAGACCTTTATCAGTGAAAACCAACCCATGTTGCAATTCTTTTTGTAGCAAATGCTTAATAATGCATTATTTTCTGTCTGGCATGGCTATAATTCCTGTTTAGGATGTCAAGGGAAATGTCTCAGTTTAAAAAATAATTCCACTTACAGAGTGGCTTAGAAAAAGCAGCACACTTCTGCACATAATGGACAGACCTATTGCTCTGCATTTAATTCAGCAACGCTGAATGAGTCAGCATAATCCTAAATGATGCTATGGGTATATGGCAAGGAGTGAGTATCAAAAAGTCACTTGTCTTCCTGCTTTCTGATAGTGAGCTATGAATGACGTACCCTCCAAATGTCTTATGTGGTTTAGTTCTTGGCTGATGTTCACATTTGTCATTACAATCACACAATATAAGTTTTCTCTTAGGCAAACAGCAGAAGAACAGAGTGAATAGGGAATAAGAGGAACTGAAAAGTAGTATTTTCTCAGCCTTCAAATATTTCCGTAAAGGACACAAGGTAATATGTCTGCTATACAGTATATACTCATAGAAAGTAGTAGCTCCAAGGGTTATAATTTTACATTTCTAGTAGAAATTGGAAGCAGAAACCCTCTTTCCTTTATTATTGGATTTGGAATGGCTACATCAAACGTACTGTCTAAGACTAAATGGCAATTAAAAACATCGAGTCCTTAATATAATGTTAACTAAAATATTCCATAGGATATGGATATTCAATACCTCTCTAAAGCAATAGCTGGTATGTCTTATTTTCTTTAAAGATGGTAGCCATTTACTTGCATGAAGCTGTCTCAAAAAGCACATATAAGGCTTATCTACCTTACCGTGCATGCACAAAACGTATTCTTAGTAAAAAGGTGCTTATTCACATGCTATGTCAACCATGATTCACTGAAGATATTCCAGGAAAAAAATTCTTAGCTGTTTGTGCAGTATTATGCTGATTTACTGACCTAGCTTCAACTCAAGAAGTTTTCAGAAAAAGACTGCGCATCATTTTCATATCTAGCCATCCCAGAAAAGAAGAATTGACAACAGGTATTGTAATGATCAGCACAATGACTATGTGCACAAAATTCCATATTTCCCTATATAAATTTGGTAAATATTTTGACAAGCAATTGTACTTGCAATCACTTCATTTGAATGCACTATGGTGCATCATGGGATATGTAGTCCAGCTAGCATGCTCAGCCTATACTGGAGAATAGGAACATGAATCATCCAACTACAGCTTCCATAATTCTGAACCAACATATTTTTATTTTCAGCCATTTTTGTTTGTTTGGGGGTTTTTTGCCAAAATTTTGTAGAGGGAAAAATTCTGTTCTAGGAAGCATAAATGAATCAAACTTTTGAAAAATCTCAGGAATGGTTTGGTTTGACAGCAGGGCAAATGGTTGTGTCAGATCTTATTTTATATGGAGCAATTTGTCCACTCCCAGTAACAATTTGAAGTTTTACCTAGTTTTCACTGCTTGAGCTAACATTCAGCACTGCCTGCCATACATCACTATAATATAGATCACCTCTATCTGTTGCCAAAGATATAAGGCCCCAGCATTAAATTTTGAGTTCCGTGATTTTGTTAGAGAGCAGCAGGTTTATGAAAGAAAGTTTGTTTGAATGCAATTCCCCTACCCCCTCAAAAAAGTAATTTTAAAATGAAAGCAATATCATTTTCTACTTTTATTTATTCAATAGATTCCCTGGATGCAGTTACCTTGGAAACATCACAGTGTAAAGGAATACAAATATATGGAACATCTTCATGGACCCCTTGACAATATCTGGAAAAACAATGTCAACAGCAGTGGAAAAACCAGTGAAAATTTAGCAGAAGCAGAAGTTTGACCTTTAAAATAGATGTTGGGAGGAGCAGAAGAATCTGAGTAGATGAGATGTTTTAACTATTTGAAAGGTCTGATTTCAAAGACACAATGGTACTCCTGTGATGACCATGTCATTTATACATGATTTAAGAATGTGTACTTTTGTGTGGATAATAAGGTAATACAGAGAAACTTTACATACAAAGTCCTTGTGCAAAGAAATATAGGGCAATATACTTAGGTCTAACTGCAATGCATAATTGTACTAGGACCCAACTTAGGACTAGGTCATAATAGGGTTGAAATAATAGTTACAAATTCAGTATTATTTGACATGTTAAAAAGCCACAAACATTTTTTGTATTGATTATTTCCCCTCAAAATGTCTGACTGAACCATAGATTCTCCTGCACCATTTATTGTTGTCATCCTGGGAAAAATTAAAAACCTAGAATGATACAAAACTAATGGGTCACACATTGAATGGATTAAAAACTGGCTAAATGAGGAGTCTTGAAAAGTAACTGTAAATGAGGAATCATCATCAAGAGGCTGTGTCTCTAGTGCGGTCCTGCTGGGATCGGTTCTTCACCCTATGATATTTAACTTTTTTACTAAGTTAAACAAAATCACTGATAAAGTTTAGCAACTGACCCAAAAAACTAGGGGACTGGTAAATAATGAAAAGAATAAGTTACTGGTTTAGAGTGATCAGGATTTTTTGGTAAGTTGGGTGCAAGCAAACAATATGCATTTTAATATAGCTATATGTAAATATACACATCTGGGAAAAATGTGGGCCGTCCCGACTCGCCCTCTTGCTGGCCATGGCCGTGGCCAGCTCTGCCCTGCCGGCAGCGGTGCGGCTCTGAGCGGGCCGGGGCAACATGACCTGCTCCGCTTCCCTCCCCTCTTGTCGTCCAGCAAAGGGGCAGGGCCAGCAGGGGCCATCAGCCCCGCGCCACCCCTGCGGATGGAATCCAGCCCCGGGGCCGGGAACTGGAGGCCACCCGCCAGCTCTTGCCAGCCCAGACCCTGGCCGGCAGAGCACCTGGTCTGGCCCTGCCCCCTTTTGGCTCCACCTCCAGCACCTGGTGAGGGTGCGGTGGGCGGGGCTGGCACAGGGGCCGGCAAAGGTTGCCGACCCCTGGGCTATAACAAGCTATGCTTTCTATGAAACAGCTTACAGTTTCTTATACTTCACTCCCCCGAAGTAAGAGTGTTGAAGCTCAATTGGAGTGGAGAGCCTAATATACTTAACTAAGATAAAACAATAAAGACTAGCTAAGAAAAAGGAGATGGATCTGTGAAGAACTTTTCTCAAGAAAGTTGAGTTCAGAGCTGAGGACTGGAAGCTTCATTGCGCTCCAAATCCTAAGGCCTTAAATGCTTCTTTCTCACACATAAGCTCTATACCTTTATACCCCTCTAAAATAAACTAAATTATCTCATTCTTCCTTACCCAAATATGGGTCCTCACACCAGAAATTGTTGGGGCACCTCTATGTCATTGGTTAAGGGGTTCATGTGTATAACTGACATATTTTCCCTACTAGAATATTCCTCATCACCTTTCCCCTTTTCTTGTTTATGATTTTTGTGTTTTTTCTGGTGGTCTACAAAATATCAAAGGTCTTGCATAAAGTTGTTATTCACCTGTTGACCTATATATTATGATCCAAAATAGCTTATCTGGGGGTTTTCATCAAAGACTGTGGAAAAAAGACCCACCCTTGTCTGATATTTTTAATTTCACAGCTACTCCTACTATATCCTATTGCAAAGCTATTGCATACAGATTTGTCATTTCTACAACAAGGCCTGTAGGTTCCTTGCATTCCAGCTCCTAATACAAAAAAGTTATGCTAACTTACCTACTTATGCTAAGTATAATACTATAAAACCAGGATTTCTTAAACTTTTAAAGAAGGATATACATATATGAAATAAGACAGAGTGTAATATATGCATGCAAGCTAAGTATAGGTATAGTCAAGGGCTATAGTCTTGATGAAGTTACTATATGGTGGGTGCACAACTAGTTGAAAGGATATACTCAAAGAATGTTTATCTACCGATTACTGTCAAACTGGGAGGTTGTGTGTAGTAGGGTCCAACAAGAGTCAGTCCTGTGTTCAGTAATAGATGTCTTCATTAATTAATTGGATAATATAGAGGATAGTATGCTTATAAAATTTCTGGATGACACCAACCTGGGAGGGTTTGCAAGCACTTTCAATAACAGGATTAGAATTTAAAATGACCTAGAGAAATAGAAGAATTGGTCTGAAATCATCAAGATGAAATTCATGAAAGACAAATGTAAAGTACTTCACTTGGAAAGGAAACATTTAATAGTCAGCTACAAAATGGGGAATAAACTGGCTAGGAGATAGTATTGCTGAAAAGGATTTGAAGTTTATAGTGCATCACATATTAAATCAACAAAGTGATGCAGTTATGAAAAAGACAAAATATTCTGGCATGTATTAACAGATGTCACTAGTAAAAAACAGGCGGCTGTTGTCATCCTCTGCTCAGTCCTGGTGGGGCCTCACCTGGAGTACTGTGTCCAATATTTTAGGAAAGATATGGACAAATTAGAGAGAATCCAGAGAAAAGAGCAACAAAATTTATCAAACATTTAAAAAAGACCTAACCTGTGAGGTTTTTTTTGTCTTTTTCCCAAAAAACTGGGCATGTTAATCTTAAGAAAAGAAAACTGATGGGACACTTAATAATAGTCTTCAAATATGTTAAGGGCTGTTAAAAAGAAGACATGATCAATTGTTTGTCATGTCCACTAAAAGGTAGAATAAGTAGTAATGGTCTTAATCAGCAGCAAGGGAGATTTAGATTAGAAATTAGGAAAACTTTCAAACTATCAGGGTAGTTAGGCTCTGGAATAGGCAGTAACAGAAGCATAAGAATGGTGTAGAGACAGAGGCTCCTGTGTATGACTGCATTAGCGATTACAGAAAATGCTGTGGATGTTGAAGCAGCATTGTTCTAAAAGATAAAGGATCAAATAAGATTTTAATCTATTATTAGGATGAGATATGAATAGTCCTAGATAGCAGAACATTGTTCATTGATTTTTTTTCCCCTTGATTCTTTCCATTGGGTTTCTTTTTTCCTAGTCTTCTGATAGAAATTATATTCTTCTAACCATAAGTACTGTATTCAAATGTGTTAGTGTCTCTTTTGTTCTATGATGTGATAGCATCTTGGAGTATGACTTATGGCAAGTTAGCTAGTCCTGGCAGTTAGGAGGCTGTGGGGTGAGAAAATAGAAAATTCCACTATGGAATAAAATATGGCTATAGTTATATCAGGCAGAATTAATATCAGATGTGCTTTTTACTGGAGAATTCATAAAACTGATGAATTTCTGAGTACGTCATCATCATATTTAAGGCCCAGCTTGGTAAAGACCTGGCTAGGATGATATAGTTGGGGTTGGTCCAGCTTTGAACAAGGGGGTGACCCCCTGAAGACCCTTTCTAATATTCTATGATTTACATCTTCTATTGAACCCAGTGGAGAATGGAGCACACACATGACCTACTTGGTGCGCTTTAGGCCAGGTTTGCAGCTGGGATAAATCAGCATGTCTCCATTAGCTATGTCAATTTACAATGCCTGAGACTCTCATCCAATGCCTCATGGCTGTTCCTATAACATTGCCTCATATGCAAAGAAAAGAGAGCCAGTGACCCCGTTACTACATGGGGTAACGCGGAATGGAGAGAAGAGCGGCCCTCGGTGATGGAAAGTCAGGTTAGGGACTACTTAAAGAAATTGGATGTGCACAAGTCCATGGGGCCGGATGAACTGCATCCGAGGGTGCTGAGGGAGTTGGTGGAAGTGATTGCAGAGCCGCTGGCAATAATCTTTGAGAACTCATGGCGAACGGGGGAGGTCATGGAGGATTGGAAAAAGGCAAATATAGTACCTATCTTCAAGAAAGGGAAAAAGGAGGATCCAGGGAACTACAGACTGGTCAGCCTCACCTCAATCCCTGGGAAAATCATGGAGCAGGTCCTCAAAGAATCCATCCTGAAACACTTGGAGGAAAACAGAGTGATCAGGAGCAGTCAACATGGATTCACTAAGGGCAAATCGTGCCTGACCAACCTGATTTCCTTCTATGATGAGATGACTGGATTTCTGGATGCGGGAAGAGCCGTTGACGTGGTATACCTCGCCTTTAGCAAGGCATTTGGTACGGTTTCCCACAGCATTCTCGTCAGCAAGTTAAGGAAGTATGGGTTGGGTGAGTGGACCATAAGGTGGATAGAAAACTGGCTAAATGAATGGGCTCAGTGGGTACGAATCAATGGCTCAATGCCTAGTTGGCAACAGGTAACGAGTGGAGTGCCCCAGGGGTTGGGCCTCGGGACGGTTCTATTCAACATCTTCATTAATGATCTTGATGATGGGATAGACTGCGTGCTTAGTAAGTTCGCAGATGATACCAAGCTGAGGAAAATGGTAGATCTTCTGGAGGGCAGGGACAGGATCCAGGGAGACTTGGACAAATTGGAACACAGGGCCGAAAGTAACCTCATGAGGTTCAATAAAGACAAGTGCAAAGTCCTGCACTTAGGATGGAAAAATCCCATGCACTTGCTAGAGGTTGGGGACTGATCGGCTAAGTAGCATCACTATAGAAAAGGACCTGGGCGTTATGGTGGACGGGAACATGAATATGAGCCAACAGTGTGCCCTTGTTGCCAAAAAGGCCAATGGCATATTAGGCTGCATCAGTAGGAGTATTGCCAGCAGATCGAGGGATGTGATAATTCCCCTCTATTCGACACTGGTCAGGCCGCATCTGGAATACTGTGTCCAGTTTTGGGCTCCCCACTACAGAAAGGATGTGGACAAATTAGGAAGAGTCCAGTGGAGGGCAACAAAAATGATTAGGGGCTGGGGCACATGACTTATGAGGAGAGACTGAAGGAACTAGGCTTATTTAGTCTACAGAAGAGAAGACTGAGGGGGGATTTGATAGCAACCTTCAACTACTTGAAGGGGTGCTCCAAAGAGGAGGGAACTAGGCGGTTTTCAATGGTAAAAGAGGACAGAACAAGGAGCAATGGTTTCAAATTACAGCTGGGGAGGTCAAGGTTGGATATTAGGAAAAGCTTTCTCACTAGGAGGGTGGTGAAGCTTTGGAATGGGCTACCTAGGCAGGTGGTAGAATCTCCATCTTTGGAGATTTTTAAGGCCCAGTTAGACAAAACCCTGGCTGGGGTGATTTAGTGGGAGTGGCCCTGCTTTTTAGCAGGGGGTTGGACTAGATGACCTCGTGAAGTCCCTTCCATCCCTATTATTCTATGGTTCTATTATTCTATGACTCTGACTTCTTTCAGTTTGAAGAGACTCCATATAAGAGTGAAAGCTTAAAAAAGCTAGTTGCTGTCTGTCTAATTTCATAGATCTGGACACAAATGTACTTGATTGAAAAGAAGAAAGATAACAAAAGAGCAATAAAAACACAGATGAACTCCTAATTCAAAAGATATAAAAATTTCCATTACAGTTCCCTGAAAAGAGACCATATAGAACTGTTTTGTAGCACATTCAGCAGATTTGCTTCTTTTAGGCAGTCTTAGTTATACCTTCATACCTTAGGCTATCTCTACACTTGTTCAAATAAGTCAACTTTGCTAAGTCAACTTGAAGTCGATTTTGTTAAGTCGAGTTAGCATGTCCACACTGTAACCTTGCGAAATCAACTCAGAGCGTCCACACCCAAACAGTGCTCCTTTCCCCGGGCACCCCTTCAAAAGTGCCAGGGAGCTCAGCATTTTCGCCATTGTACCAAAGTACATGGGGGCTGAGCATGACAGGGACATGGGCAGGGGCAGGGTATAGGAGCGGAGTGGGCAGGGCTGTGTCCTGCCCTTGGGTGGGCACGCCAGGCTCTGGCTGTGCCAGGCCCCCTGGAAGGGAGGTCAGTGGGGGAGCTCTGGGGACCCTTAAAATCAACTTAGGGCTAAGCCACGTCTACACTGTCTACATGATAAAGTCGACTTAGCCAGTAAGTCGAAGTAAAACTAGGTTTTATTAAGTCGACTTAAAATGTCCTTAAGTCGACTTAAGCAGCAGCTTAAGTCGACTTAAGGAAACTGTAGTGTAGACGCAGAGTTAATTAAGATGACTTTAGCAGGCATAAGTTGACTTAATTTACAAGTGTAGATGCACCCATAGTGACAATACATTGGAACTGCACAGTAAAACCAGCACAGCTACGGGTATGAGCTGGATTTTTTTTTTTTAAAATGCATCATCAAGAAGATTGCTTACTAAATTCCAGCCCATGTCACCTGTGCAAACTGAAAGCAATGGGAGTTTGCATTAATCTTGAAGGCAATGGGTTTGCACAAGGATTATAGAATCATAGAATAATAGGGTTAGAAGGGACCTCACGAAGTCATCTAGTCCAACCCCCTGCTAAAAAGCAGGACCACTCCCACTAAATCACCCCAGCCAGGGTTTTGTCTAACCGGTCCTTAAAAATCTCAAAAGATGGAGATTCTACCACCTCCAATGCTTCACCACCCTCCTAGTGAGAAAGTTTTTCCTAATATCCAACCTTGACCTCCCCAGCTGTAATTTGAAACCATTGCTCCTTGTTCTGTCCTCTGTTACCATCGAGAACAGTCTACCTCCCTCTTTTTTGGAGCATCCCTTCAAGTAGTTGAAGGTTGCTATCAAATCTCCCCTCAGTCTTCTCTTCTATAGACTAAATAAGCCTAGTTCCTTTAGTCTCTCCTCATAAGTCATGTGCCCCAGTCCCCTAATCATTTTTGTTGCCCTCCGCTGGACTCTTTCTAATTTGTCCACATCCTTTCTGTAGTGGGGTGCCCAAAACTGGACATAGTATTCCAGACGCGTCCTGACTAGTGTCGAATAGAGGGGAATTATCACATCCCTCGATTTGCTGGCAATACTCCTACTGATGCAGCCTAATATGCCATTGGCCTTTTTGGCAACAAGGGCACACTGTTGGCTCATGTTCATCTTCCCGTCCACCATAATCCCCAGAATAACTTACAACAAAGCATGCCTGAGGAACTTGGCTGGTCTGCAGGAAGTAAAGAACCCAGCTAGACTTAATCACAGTCCCAAGTAAGTTTGCAGTGCTGGCAGCAAGAAAAAAAATGTCCTATAAACTCAGTATGTTTGGAGCATCAACCTCATCTGAGTGTAACATGTATCACAGGAGCCACAGGGCTGCTATAATTTTATATGCTGGCTGAAATAAGTACCCAGTTTTGCCAGCTGGGGATCAGCAAATTTCATCATGCTCTGGTCCCACTCTATATAATCCACAGAAGGTCCTCTCTACCTCCAACTGGCTTCACCTCTCCCCTCCATTATGGCACCAAGAGGTAAGGGTTGAAGTAAAGCTGTCCCATTTGGCAAATATTCCCTTATGCTGAAAAAAGATTTAGTTGCCCCATTAGGACAGGTTTAATTCTATCTAAAAATGCCCAGGTGGTGCAAAGTGAATATTGTAGCACCAGGGATCTGGTACGCGATTTAAAAATTAGGGCTGTCAATTAAGCACAGTTAACTCAAGCAATTAACTCAAAACAAATTAATTCAATTAAAAAAATAATCAGGATTAATCACAGGTTTAATCACTGTTAAATAATAATAGAAAACCAATTAACATTTATTATAAATATTTGTTGTAATTGACCTCAATATATTTAGAAATATAGCAAACAGCCAAAATATTTAAATAAATAGCATTCTATTACTGTTAACCAGTGCAATTAAAATTGTGATTAATCATGATTATTTTTTTACAATCACAATTAATTACAATTAATTTTTTTAGTTTGACAATTCTAGTAAAAATCATTAATATATGCTAGTGTTGGAGGCTACAATCTTGCTTTTATTTTTTTAATTGAGTCACTTTTTCTACTAGGACCATATGTTGAAAGTTAAAACTAAGTTCAAATAAAAGCAAATGGGATTGGGAGTGGGTGAGTGGTGGCTTTTTTTTTTTTTTTTTTTTTTTAACCTGAGAATAGAGTTTAATCTTAAATATGGGAACTCTTTAAACATTCCAGGCAATTTATTGGAATTTAGTCATCTGGGGTTGAAATATGAATATATACAGTAGTTATATTTGTTTGAGGATTTTTACTTTAACTTTCATAATACTGGTTGAGCTTGTGGTGAAGATAGAGGTATCCATGGAAACCATACAGTAATTCATAAAGAGTAGAACTGTATAGTGGCTCTAAACCAAAAATATGTTTTATCAAGAAAATCAGTGTTACTTTTTCATATCAGATTGTCACACAGTTAATGTTTCTTCCTGTTTTATGATGATGATTTGAGCTCTCTCAAGGCAGACAGGATTGTTTGGTATTTTGGGATTTAAAACACCAATACAAAGTAAACTTTCATAAAGTGCATAACATGCCAAAAGAAATCATAGTCAGAGAATGGATTTTGATGTGAACTACCCATAATGCTCTACTAAAACTGCTTTGAGTAATGTTTTTTTTTTTTAATTAAAATATAGTAGTTCTTTCATTTGTACTTCTATATTCCAGTAGGGATGTAAGTGAGGTATCTAGAAGGAAGATTAATCTTTGTGGGTATTTCCAGACTACAGTTTATGCTCCTGTTTTTAATATGAGTTGATTGCCATTTAACTCTATTTAACTGACATGTTTACAGATGCTCAGTCTAGAGTAAACTACATGTTTGTGTCCTTGAACAAATGTTCTGGAGTATCTGGTCTAACATTTATAAATGTGTTAGATAATTCAAGTTAATGGGCAATCAGTTAACTCAAGATTTAGTCTAGATATCTATATATCTAATCGAGAGATGTATATATGCACGGCGGGGACGCAGCTGCGTGCGCAGCAGCTGAATCCCCGTCTTGCTGAGGCCAGGCTGGGGAGATTCAAATCTCCCGCTCTGAGCATGCTCAGAGAGAGCTTGCTCAGGGTGAGAGCTGCCTGGCTGAGAAGCAGCTCGGCCGGATGTCCCTGCAGCTCCAGGCCTCTGGCTAGGTAAGGGGGCTGGGAAGGGGCTGGAGGGAGGCCTGGGGAGGGGTGGGGGGGAGAAGGAGAGAGGCAGGGTTAGAGGGGTGTGTTGAATCCCGGTCTTGCTGAGGCCAGGCTGGGGAGATGCAAATCCCCCGCTCTGAGCATGCTCAGAGAGAGCTTGCTCAGGGTGGGAGAGGCCTGGCCCAGAAGCAGCTCTGCCGGCCGGCCGTGCAGCTGCGAGCCTCCGGCCGGGTAAGGGGGCTGGGAAGGGGCTGGAGGGAGGCCTGGAGAGGGGTAGGGGGGACAAGGAGAGAG
>ML685769.1:1536451-1566000 GCA_007922175.1 Pelusios castaneus | reverse complement strand
GGGAGCGCACGGCTGCCCGCCCTCCCTCCCACCCAGCGGTGATTACCATTTTTCAATTTGCGATTCTTTAGAGAATCGGGGGTTTACTGGTACTATTAGAGAATGGAAGTTGAAGTTAAGAGCCTAGGGTTCTATTCGCTACTCTTCACAGACCATCTGTGTGACCTTGTGCAAGTCACTGAGACGACATTTAAAACAGTGCTCTCCTTTTCACTTTCATTCAAAAATGAACTGCAACCAGAAATCTGTGTACTCAAACCAGCTTTCCAAAAGGTCAGAGGAATTAGATGTGTTTCAGAGCAGGGGCTGGGAATTTGAGGAGGTGATTCATATCATCTGCACACTCCGGTTTTCAGTTTGAATTTGGGAGCTGCAAAACTGATTTTTTGTTTGTGTTGGTGACTGATAGCATGTTCTGACATTTCTAGTTTACTGTTTAAAAAAACCCAAAACCAAAACACTTTCTTGGCATAAACTTTCCCCATCTCAGAATTGACCCTATATCTTAAACCTCAATAACATTTTTCAGCTAATTTTTATTTAAAGTTTCTAGGACAGGGGCTGGCCTGTATGCCAGTCCGGCACACCGCATCCTCAGCAAGTGCCGGGAGCGGGGCCAAAAGGGGGCGGGGCCAGGCCTCCGGTTCCCGGCTGGGTCCGGGGTTGGCTCCCACTGGCGGACGACCTCCAGTTCCCAGCTGGGGCCGGGCCCAGGATTGGCTCCCACTGGCAGGCGGCCTCTGGTTCCCTGCTGGGGCCGGGGCTGGCTCCCGCTGGCGGGTGGTGGCTGTGGGCTGGCCGACCTGACATGCTCCCCTCCAGCATGGGGGCAGCGGCACAGCCCCCCCAGGCCAATTGACCCTGGGCCCCCCACCATTCCCCCAAGGCACGGCCCTGCCCAGTGGGGAGGGGCGGGGGAATGAGCCCCACGTGCTGTGGTGACTTTTTTTTACTGCTGGCCATGCTCCCCAGCAGTGAACCCTGACCAGTGGGGCATGGAACCATGGCAGGTGGCTCTTGTGGCCCCAGGCCGCGCTGGGGGGGTGGGACCAGCGGGGGAGCCTGAGCTGCACCGCATGTCGCTCCTGCTCGGCCCTCGTGCCATATTTGGCATGCAGGCTGGGGGTTGCCAGTTCCTGTTCTAGGATAAGCTACTTTTGAGAGAAATCAAAAATATCTTTAAAATATTTTTGCATGACCTAAGATAAACACCCATTTTTGTTTTCTCTGAGACCCATGTCTCAAACAGCTTTTCCAAATCACAGCAGATGTGGCAAAATTATTCTGGCATAATCCACATATGCAAGATTTTTTGAGAATTTTAAAAGAGGAGATACAACTGATTTTATAATACAAAGCAGATTTCCACTTAAGATGCTGCATGTCTCCATGATAAAATCTTCTGTCAATCAGTATTCTACAATAATTTCTTGCTCTCACTGAAACCATAAATTAAATCTTACTTATGGTATGGCAAAGTCTTTTGATACCATCAGCATTTAACGTAGAATCTGCAACTGAGAATGTGAAAAGAAATTATAACCTGTCTCTTGACACTCTCAACATTTTATAATTTTAGTACTTTTCAGTGAGATTATTGTATTCAAATAACCAGACAACCATCTTAATACAGATATCCAATCCATTTAAGCACTGGTTTAAATTTTTGTTATTGAACAAACGACATTTTGTAGTCAAATCAGACACAGTGGCTAACATTTTTAGAGCAGTCTAGGAGAATTGGATATATACCTCCCATTACTTTCTATGGCATATTTTTCTATTTCCCTAGAATATTTTGAAAATTTTAACCTCTAGCTCAAAAATATTGTTAGCTACTGTTGGTGGGTATGTCATCTCATCTCATCCCTTTTTGCGGAGGGTTTGAGAATATGGTGGCCCTGCAGTTAACGTTTGCACATTGGTCCTTGACCTCAAGACACTGTGGCCTGACAGTCAGAGTCTAGCTGCCCTAGGGATCAGGGCTTCATGGCCCAGTGGACAGAGTCCGAGGATTTCCAAAAGGGGAAAATGGCCATAGTAACTGGACCCAGCCCTGCCCTATACCACCAAGTTCCAGCCCAGTGCCTTGGGCAGAGTCTACAAGATGCTGACTTTTCCTAACAGTCACAGCTGTTTCCTCCTTTCCTAGCCTGCTTCCTACTGTGTCTCTTGACATAGTAGTCCCAGGACTGTCCCGTGGTGGGAGTGGGGACCAGGGCCAATTGGCTGAAGCAGGGCCCCACCCCCCAGGGAGCCAGCCCTGGGCCGGGAGGCAGAGGCTGCCGGTGCGAGGAGCCAGCCCAGACCCCGGCCCCGGCGGCCGCCTGTTGTGGGGAGCCAACTCCAGCCCCAGAGGCCGAGGTCGCCTGTGGGGTGGGGAGCGGAGCCAGCTCTGGTCCCGGAGACCACCTGCGGGGGGGAGCCAACCATGTGGGGCAGGCTGGCCCAGAGAACGGGTCCCACGTGCTCTGCCCCTGGGCCTGCCTAGTTCGCCCTGGGGGTGGGGAGGGCCAGCCCAGGGTCTGGGCATAGCCCTCCCAGGGGCCGGGCATAGCCCTCCTGGACCGCTCCGCAGCCGAAGGCAGAGGGGTGGCTGTGGGAGGAGGGACTGCGGCACGCGTGGGCCCCGCACTGCTCCGCTGAGAGCAGGACAGCGCGGGGCCCACGTAATCGTGGGGTCCGGGGCGATCACCCCATTCGCCTCCCCCCCAGGGACACCCCTGAGTAGTCCATAGGTCATCAGGATTTCCAAGCTCTTCAGCATATGTAGTTCCTCAACACCTCAGCTCATGTAGTCCCCAAAACTCTGACTCTAGTCAGGGGTCTGAACACTTCCAGAATTCGCTCTGGTTCTCTCAGTCTCTGGTTGCCTCTGGTAAGGGATGCAGTGGTTTCTTGGCTGGAACATGCAGCAAATGTCCTTACTCCTTGTTGGTTCTTGAATAAACTGTGCTGCTCATGGTCTGAAGGGTGGGACTTCTGCCATGCATAGTTCATGGCTAAACTTTTTGTGGCCAGTGTGAGGTATGTCCATCTGTCACTGTTATCCTTAGAAATAATGGGTTTTAGATTCTTTACCCACTGGTTTTGAACTGGTACAACTTCATTAGCATTACTGGAATTATTCTTCATGTACAGTAGGGTAAAAGAGAAGAGAACAGGGCCTAATAAAGTAGATTTAGATCTTGATTCAAATAGAGTGGTCAAACAAGACAAATGTTCAGAAACTAAACTTTCTTATAGATCTACAATCTGTTTAGTGCACTAGATTAACTCAATAAGAACTCTAAATGAATGGTAATTCAATGGTGTGAAAAGTAAAACTACACTGAACTAAAATTCAATAAATTCAGGGTATTAGTTTTCACTCATTATGATCCCATATTGTCAAGCTCAATCCATTCATTAAAATGAATCAGTCTCTTTGTTATGGACTTTGTAACAAAAGAAAATCTAACAAAAAATCGGTGTAATTTATCATCTATTAACGTGATATTAAAAAACCCAAAGATTTATTTATTCTTTTTCAGATACAGGAAGTTATTCAATGATTCTTCACTTGCAGTCCTTTAACAATCACTGACAAACCAGATGTTCAATGTCAAATGAACAAATGTCATTTGGCTTGCTTATTTATAATGTCACCATGGCTATCTTTTATACCAAGTCACATTTATCTTGTAGGTGATCAACATTAAAATTCTTATGCAAAATATGCTTCCATCATTACTGCAGTGCCTTTGTTCCCCACAATTTGCTGAAGCTTCTGCTATAATTAATTTGCTGGTTCATACTATAAATGTATCTTGTACATACAGAATGATTTAGATATATCAATGGAGGTTGATATTTTTTTTTAAATCTTGCATATTAAAGCAATAAGTGTTTTAGAAATATCATTCATTGATAGATAGACATTAAGTGTAGGGCTATATTATGTTTCTTTTCTTTCAGTTGTGAGAAAGAGGCAGAGCATAGCTATTACACTCCAGGAGCCGCCCAGAGAAGAAACTATAACTGAGGCAAAAGTTACAGTGTAAACCAGGAGTTATTCGTGAGGCTAGTAGAGTTCTTCAAGTATTGTTGGCAATTCCTTGACAGACAAGGTTGATCCCTTTCACAGGTGTTTATTTTATATGGGCTCTTGGAGAATTAAGCCGTTTGATCCTTGAGCCTGAGGACTCATTGGCTGATGTTGCAAGTGGTGTTGAAAGACAGGGTTTGACCACAATTGCTGCATGATAGTTGTCTGTCCTTTCTTTTCTGGCATTTTTCTGTGGGCAAAGTGCGGGGCTAAATGTTTATCTTTAGCATATCTTGAAACATTTATTTTGGCCTTCCTGTTTCCCATTTTCTTTGAGTTAATTGTTGTGGTACATGTGCATCAGGGATGTGCACAGAGAGCCTGCTCTACCTTCCCTGGTGCTGGATAATCAGGGTCTCAACCATGAATATGTTGTCCTCCTTGAGGACACTGGCATTAGTGTGGCGATCCTCCAACTTTACATTGAGGATCTTGCCAAGAAAGTTCTGGTGCTGGTGTTCCTGGTTTTCTAAGTGTAATACTGTCATAAATGAAAGGATAATCGTGCCCCATACTTTCTAGCTCTTGCTTCCATTTCTCAATAGAATGGAGAATGGAAACAAGTTGAGTTCCAAAGAAAAGTGCCATGGAGACTCTTAGCCAAAACACAACTCTGAATTCCAGAAGGGTTTTTCTTTATACGTTCTTGGTCAGCAGTAGCAGGTTGTTTTTTGTTTTTGTTTTTTTCCTCCTTATTGCTTCCTTTTGTAGCTTGTCTTGCTCAATTGTTGGAATTCTGCATTCAAGTTTATCTCTTGTGGATGTTACAAGGATAATCACTAATAACCCTTCAGGAAAACAAGCATTTAATATTTAAAAAATCCATATTTTGCCAAGAGGAAATTTAAAGAAACAGATTACTCACATTTCTTTAAATATTTATTGGGGTAACAAGAGACAGTCACCCCTGAAGCTTTCAACAGCCACTGCTACCTTTATTACAAGAGAAAAAGACTTTCTGTGTTGTGTGACATTAATGGATATGTACCAGTTTATTATAGTGGTTGAAAATCTGCCCCAATGAGCCTGTGGGTTCTATGACCCAACTCATTTGATATGGTTGCACCTAGATAACAGTCATCTTGGGTGCATCTACACTTACAAATTAAGTCGACTTAAGCTTGCTTAATAATAATAAGCTTTAAATTTCAAACAACTGAACTTAAAAAAACAAACAAAAACAAATCACTTTGTAGAAAGCACTTGTGTATGCTGTTTGTTTTGGCTTGCTGCTATTTGATTTCCAGCAGAACATTTTAAAGTTTATGTAATCTTGGGCATAGCAGTTAATGTGTCCCCTGCAGGCAGACTCTATATAAATTAGAAAGAAATTCAATTACTGAACTCTGATAACTTATCTCAACAGAATGCAAATGGATTAAGATGGTGAAATGTTCTCTTTTATAAATGTACAATTTTAACTAAAAAACATGTTTTAGAGGAAAAAAGATTCTGATGGTTTATGCTTTTAGTCTTTATATGCATTTCATTTTAGGTAATTCACAAAGTCACCTAAAATGGTCTTTGTTAAAACACATTGGAATTAAATGATATAAAAACATGCCAAACAATTTCTTGGTTTTCACTAGGACATAAAATGGAACTGGATCCTTTTTTTAAAATAAAAAATGGAGATGACCCATTGATGAAAAGGTGAAGTGTTATACATTTCCAATTAATAAAACTAGAATAATCTCTTTCCCCAAAACATTATTTGCAGTATTACAGCATTTGATCTTTACCATAAATAAAGCATGCTCATCTACAGGTAGGATAGTTAATAATTATTCAGGAAACATTTAACTATTTTGATTCTCTTGTTTGAAAATAAAACGAAAGAAAGCATTCTCTCTCCTCCATTTTCTTAACTGATCCTAATTTTGACAGTGATTTATCTAAATTGTTAACCTGCTTGTTCTCCCTTCTCCGTTAATTATCTGTGTACAAAAATTGGTCCTTGAATACTATTAGTCAACTTCACATCCAATCCAGGCTGCACATTTATAAAATCAAATAGCCAACCAAACATGTCTAGAGTGCAGCCAGGCTCATTTATTCACTGTACATATAACTATCTGCTCTTCACAGCTATATAATAATAATGAAGAGTGCCCATCTATGCATCTGAACTTTTCTCAGGCATTAAAATCCTGGAATATTAAGTCACCTCGCCAATACTTTCAATAAATGATTGTTTCATTTACTGATTCTGAGTGCTAGATAAGGATCAGTCTCATTCTAAATTGCATTCAGGAAATGATATAACTTTCCCTTTTATGGAATAATTATAAATATATCTATAGATACTAGTGGATGCTAAATATGCATGTGGATAATGGAACGAGTCTGAAACTTATTTTAGCTGATTTTTAAAAGTGAATTTATTTTAAGAAATTTCACTGTGTAACGTCCGTATAACTTTTTCATACTTTTTGAAGAAAAATATATATTCAGAGTTTTCCCGATAGTAAAGGTGAATTAAATTTTTTTTAGTCATGAAATGGGATTAGGAAGATTTTCTTATGGTATTATAAAATCCTTCTGAAATAAAAACTGATGATTGCTATTAATGTGGTATCAACAATGTAGCACGGGTACAGTTATCTTTTAGTATTTTCATATTTGAATCATTCAAGGTGTATAAACTACATTTTAAAAACAAGTTCCAAAGGGGTAGCCATGTTAGTCTATTGTAGAAAAACAACAGAGTCCTGTGGCACTTTTAAAGACTAACAGAAGTGCCACAGGACTCTGTTATTTTAAAAACAGAATCTCTTCCTTTTCTAGGATCAGGACTTGATCCTGTAAAGAACTGAGCAATACAGCCCTTGACTCAGCAAAGCATAGACTCATAGAAGTATAGTACTAGAAGAGACCTTGCAAGGTTATCTAGTCCAGTTGTCTGTACACAAGACTGTGATAACTACACCATTCATGTTTGTTTAATTCTTATAAACTTTGAGTAACGCAGATTCAACCTCCTCCCTAGGCAATTTGTTCCAATCATTCAAGCATGTGGTTAACCTTAAACACATGAATAGACCCATTGATTTCAATCAAGATCATATAAAACCGACAGTAAACCTCTGATCAGAGCAAATGTCTTCTGCAGAATTGAACAGTCTTTCAGGTAGTCCTATAGTGCTAAAGTTTTGTTCTGTTATTTTAGAGTAGCAGCAATCAGCTTGTTGATTTCATTTGGGAATTAGATCAGGTCCAGAAAGACCCATAAATGAGATTGAAAAACTTGCAGTTTTGTTATTTCTCTTACTAAGAATTCTCTTTCTCCTTAAATTTGAATAGTGTTCATTTGCAGAGTATCTCTAATGGGCATGGTCCTGCAGTTTTAATTCACACCTCATTACTAATGAAATCATTTGGAATTTTCAGTACAAATCAGTCGTAGTATTGAGCCCAAATTGAGCCCAAATTGAGCTACGTTTTCTTGCCTGCTATTCTGCCAGCCTTATAGTTCCAGAAAGGCAGAGGCAACTTTCATAAAGGCATCATGTCTGATGGCCCCAATGAACCTGAATAGCCAATTTAAATATTCAGGTGTGCTGTGTGGCAGTGCTTGCTTTAATTTGCCATGTGAGGATGAGTTTTGTTCATTTTAGTTTACTTTATCCAGCTCAAGTGTCTGAAGAGTTTTTATAAATGCAGCTAGCTAGTAACTATCTGTGTACCTTGGTTAATTCTTTTAATTTTAATGGCTTCTTGTTACTAAAATATACCCTCTGGTAGACAACACAGTCGTATTTATGTATATTTGTTTTAAACCACACTCAACCAAATTTTGCCCTCAGCTACGCATGCACAATTGTCATTAGAATGAGATGGAGCTGAACACATGTAGAGGAAGGCAGGACTCTGCCTCTCTGGGTAAACTTTCCAAAATACCATGACAGCATTTTGTAGAACAACTGGCAGAAGGTGAGAACAGTGAAGGGAAGCAGCTAACGTTGGTTTATTTTCTACATCTGACTTACTGACGTAGTGTTTCTTTGTTTTTCTCTCCCTCTTTTTAGAATACTAAGGCCAATTAGAAATGGCTAGCATCCCTCTTTTTTGATTGAGTTCAGCTACTTTTTAGGAAGTTGATCCACATTAAGAAGGAGAAAGGTATGAAAGAAACTTGTGGATGCTATATTAAGGGTATTTAAATCCTGGAAAAGAATACTTTTTGGTATAGTAATAAATCCTGAATGGCACAGGTCATTACTGTTCTGGGCAATTGATGCACAGATGTCTGGGCAGCATCATCAGTATGTTTTTCTCACTGTTTCTAAACCAAAAGATGATAATAGCTTCCCTTCTTTCATGCAACTTGAACAATTTTCTTGACGATAAATTAAAATTGCATTTTCTCAGAAATACTTTCTGCTTACTTCTTGCAGAGCATATTTATAGATAAAGTTCAGTGAGCTACTTCTGTCAAATTTTCAGTAACCACACAAATGAACTTAACAGTTTATCTCAGGATGTCCATATTGGACAATGTCATGGAAACAAAAAGAAATGATAGGTTACAGACCACTATATGTTGCAAGATCATCTCTGGTTAAAACACATGCCTTGGGTCTTAAGACAATATCCATAATGGAAAGGAGAAGAAATGAGAATGGCTTTTCTGGCCTGCTGTAGCCAAGACTCAATTCAAGAATTTTCTCTCCTGTTGTTAGTGCGGATTTCAGATTACCTTAAAAAATGACCTGTTTAATGAAATAGAGAATAATTAGCGTAGACAATCTTTCTACAAGGATAGCTACATTTCTGTCTTGAGTGGGAGTTGCATCATGAAAACATTTCCAACAAAGGGCATCTCGAGGGCCACCAAATTGGCAAAAAGCTCTTTATCTGCCCCCAAAGGGAATGTGGTAGTATATGTCAACAGGGGAAAGATTGCTGAGAAAGGAATGGTATTTATTCTGGATAAGGATGCATTTGTCTTGCTCAGATAAAATCCAGACCATGCCAGGCTTATTTCAATTTGTCTCAAAAGGACACTTAGTAAATCTGAATACCATTCAAGCCAATGCACCAACTTCAACAGCCAAGGATGATGAAATTGCTGTGTTTTACAGCCAACTAAAGGAATTCATTGATACTGTGCCAAAACATGATGTGCTGTAATTACTGAGGATGTGAAGTGCTATGGTGTGGGAAGAGGTTTTGATCAGAATGTAATGGCATGATGTGGACTGAAAGAGATCAGTGAACAAGGACAATGATTCATTAGGTTTTTTCTTTGTGGAACAGGTTGCCCTTAACAACACTTTATTCTAATATCATAGTGGAAGTAAAGATCCTTGAAGCTCTCCAGATCAGTTCCACAAGGATTCAAGCCGTTACATCATTGCACAGAGAAGAAGATGCAATCTCCACTGCAAAACTCGAACAGGCAGTGATATCAGCTCATATGAGTACTTCTACTTTCACTGTTCAAAATGATATTTCAAAACAACTAAAAAATCCAGCAAGGAATAATCTGGACAGTAGGAGGGGTTCTGTATAAACAGCGTGAAAGTCTGACAAACTGTTTGACAGTTTGATGTATTACTGAATGTGAGAGGAAAAAGGACCTAAATGAGATCTGGGAAGAAATAAGGTTCACCAAACATTACGTAGAACATCATGACAAAAACACAGAGACCTTTTAAAAAGAGAAATCACCTTACACTTCCACATTCTGTATGTCATCCCAACAATTTTCAGTCTGGCTCTTATTAATACCATTTGAGCTGTATTTAGAGGGTAATGGTAGAAATCGCTTTAGAATTTGCTCTTCATTGGATGCAGACAAAAACAGTTTTTTTATGGTTAAGGATACACAAGGCAAACTACCACTGAAAAGTTATCAGCTTTTGTTTATCATGAAGACCCTTTTTATTAGATAATATTATAGTTTAATCCTACCTGAAGCATTCAACTTTCAGACCGGTTTTCCAATATACTGTGTTTTTAAATATGCCCAACCCTGTCCAAGTACCCTCGGAGTCTACTCCATCTTGTCATGATACTCTACTGAAACCCTGGCATATAGGAATGCCTCAAATTGTACTTGTTATACAACATCAGAGCAGAGAAGGTGGAGGCTACATCTTTTAGTCCACCCTTTTTAACCTGACAATCTGGGGGCCACACAGAGAGCAGCTCATGCTAACTCTTTTGAAGGGTGTCACATGAATGCAGGGCTGGCCCAACCATATAGGTGAACTAGGCAGTTGCCTAGGGTGCCAGGTTTTAAGGGGTGCCAAATTATTTTCTCTATTTTAAAAAAATATATTAATATATTATCTCTTATAACAGATGGGGGTGGGGGGAGCACCAAAGTCACAGTTCGCCTAGGGTGCCAAAAACCCTTGGGCTGGATCTGCATGGATGCTCCTCATACCTGAAGCACAATGCTTCTAAGAGCTTGCTTTAGGACAGCATTCCTTTGCACTGCCTTAAAGTATTGAGTAACAGAGGAACTACAATCAGAACATATATATTTAATTTACAGTATTTTATTTTCTCTTCCATTTTATCTGAATAACAAAAATCAAACTTCCAAAGATATGAGAATAAATCTTTGTATTTGTGTACCTTTTAAGTGATCAGGTAGAAATAAAGGTGAATACACATAACATGACAGTGTAAACTTTTTTTTTTCATATAGTTGATAAAAATAATAAGAATTAAAACTAGCAATGCAAAGAGACAAAGGGTGCGTCTACATTTATAAATTAAGTCGACTTAAGCTTCCTTAAATCAACTTAATTTAATCTGCATCTACACTACATTTTCTTTGTCGACTTAAGCAGCTCCTTATGTCGACTTAAGGAAAATTAAAGTCGACTTTATAAAACCTACTTTAAAGTCGACTTTACTGGCTAAGTCGACTTTATTAAGTCGACTTAGCCAGCGTGGACGCAGATTAGCCCTAAATCGACTTTAAGTTGACTAAAAGGGCTCCTGGGCTCCCCCACTGCCCTCCCTGCCAGGATGGCTGGCACAGGCAGAGCCTGGCATGCCCCCCCCCCCACAGGGCAGGACACAACCCTGCCCACACCACTCCTATGTCCTGCCAGTGTCCCTGTCCTGCTCAGCTTCCATTGTACCCAGGTAAAATGAGGCAAATGCTGAGCCCCCTGGCAGTTGGCAAGGGGTGCCCCCTCTGCCACCGTGGACCAGTCCCAGGTCCACCTAGCCCCTACAAGTTGACTTAGGCGCCCAGTGTGGGCGCTCTAAGTCGATTTGGCAGGGTCCCCTTTAGGTCAAATTAATTTTTGAGTGGGGACATGCTAAGTCGATTTAAATTAACAAGTGTAAACATAGCCAAAGTTACAGTTAATTATGGCTTGTCAATTCTGCCTCCACTTGTATAGCACATATTTTATCTTATGCATATATTTAGGCACATTTCATTGTCTCTTTTTAAAAAAAATGTTTTCTTTTGGGGAACATAGACATTGCAGTGATGCCTACTAATAGGTTTGGGAGAGTGAATTTGAAAGAAAGACCTGCTTTATGATAAAAGTACAATTGGGGTCAGCAGGGTTCCACTGAGTTGGATCACCTGAGACTAACAGACTTTAAAAAGAAACTATAGTTGAGTATTTTGAGATCCTGTGTGAAATCCTTCAAAATCAATAGGTATTTTGCAATAGACTTGAATGGAACCAGGATTTCACTTCCATATATACATTAGTAAAGATTTTGTTTTGCACTAGCTCTGATTTCATGTTCTCCACTAGTTCGTCAGGGTTTGGGATTTCTCAGCAGACTAAGGAGCTCCCATATTTAGCAGGGGGTTGGACTAGATGACCTCATGAGGTCCTTTCCAACCCTATGATTCTATATTTGTGTCATTTGTACATAAAAGGACTCTCTCTATAAAACAATACTGTAAGGTTTTTGTCTTTGGTTTCAAACTTGAGATATTTATTCTGCAAAATCTAAATAAAAAAGTAAATATTTTGCAGTTTTTTCCCCCCCAAATCGTAAAAGTTTACAAATATTTTGCAAAACCCTTGACTAATATATTTTAGACATTGTAACCCTGGCTCGTGTTGAGTAGTATCTTACTTTGCAATCAGTCCTCATTGATCTCTTGGTATCTATTTGTGCAGTAAGGTACTACTAAACATGGTAAAGGTGGCAGAATCCACCTTTCAAAATGAAATGACATAGTTTTCCAATTGAATGGGCTGTTGTAAAGCTTTAGCATTGTATGCTTTGTTTGCTTGTTTGGGTATAATCTGTAGAAAGCAGTTATACTTGAATATAGGATTCATAGTTGGAAATTAAGGCAAAATAGAGGTTACTAGGGCTAGGCTCAATGTCCAGGAACTAAACCCTACCTGACAATAAGCATTTCTTCAAGATTTAACTCCTATATGCTCAGAAAAAGAGTTCGTAGCACTCCCTGAATGCTGTCATCTGATGTCTTCCAAAATGTTAGTTGCTAGCTAGATATGTTCTATAGTTAAAGTAGTTTGAAAATAAATTTCAAAGGTCTTTGTGGAAGCCTTCCTACTGGGTTAGGCAAATATTTTGCAAATGATTTGCTTGCAATTCTTAAAAATAGAAAATTGCCTACCAGATGAAACTCAAAGGAGTCACAAAGACCAAACAAGCAAATAAAATATTCAAAAAGCCTTTAAACTTTGTTTTTATATTTTTTGGAAGCTAAATAGGCTATATCTACTAATGCCAATTTTTTTTTTCCGGAAAGCAGTAAGATGAAATTGGATTTAAATTGTTCTCATTAATCTGGGGAATAAATTGTTTTGAGGCAAGACATTTTTCCCCTAACATAAATGAACTTTTCTGACATTATAGAAATTGTAATGTTCATCTCACTTGCAAGTTAATTTAAAGTGACTACAAAGGTCCTATGAAAAAATTGTTACATACGTAGAAATGGGGAAGTCATCTAAATACAGGAGACATGTATTAATATAAATAAATAAACTACAACTTTATTACCCAGAACTAATTGACTGAATCTGAGTTTAATTAATCATAAAATTAGTCCATTATATTACTGTGAATATATGTTTTGGAGATATATTTAAGAATTTACTAATTTTATTGTTTTATGAAGTATCCAAAATGGGGAACATCCCTTCTTAATTTCAGACCTAGCAATGAATGGACAAATCAGGGTAGAAGGATACAGCAAAGGGAGAGAGTGTTCTCCTTTATTTGAACTAGCATTCCGATTCCGAGTTCTCTTCCCTACAAAATGAGAGAACCTGTTATACCAAGTCCAATCTCTACAATGAGAATTTGCTGTAGCAATGTATTGTTGAATTCTGTTCATCTATAAACTCTGCTTCTTCAACAGATTGAGGCAAATAAAGAAAAGGAAAGTAAAGCACTCCTTTGACACTGCAGAAGATGAATTTATGAATGTTCCCTTTCAAGATGGCATAACCCTTACTTAACTTCCTTTATACCTGGAGCCAATCACTAGAAACAACTTCTGTAGTGCACCTAGCATCCCCTTCTTTGAATGTCGTAGCTTGTCAATTTGAGCACATTAAAAGTTGTTTCTTTTCAATCTGTGTACTGGAGTGCTGTAATTCTATTCTCTATTGCTGTACGTGGTACAATATGTTCATGCTTATCTTTGTTCATTTGTCGAGGTATGAGATTTCACTTTTGCTAAATGATTAAACTATGGTTCTAATGAAAAGGGGTATGAAACAAGGTACAGGGGTATTGCAGGAAAATTTAGGGCTGGATTTCAAATTTAAGTGCAAGCCTGAATAAGGGATGGTGCATAAACTAGACAAACCAAGGAGCAGTCCCAGAAGCTATCATATTTCAGAGACAACTTCTCTTTGTATTATCATGATAGGAGCTACTGGCATAGATTAGGACCAGGAGCTGTACAAACATAGAACAAAAGTACAGTACCTACCCCAAGGAGTTTATAATCCAAATATAAGACAAGATAACAGATAGAGACAAATGGAAGAGTACAAAGAAACAATGGGACAATAGAGAGAGACAGATATGGGGAACACCCAGGCGGACTGAACTATGTGCTGGTGACAATCATCCTATTAGTTCTATTAGTTTTTGGGATGGGATTGGGGTTTTGGCAGTGGATTTACATAGGAGATCAGCAAGGGAAGAGAGTGTGTGTGTGTGGGGGGTGGGGGGGAGTAAGATATGAGAGGCAGGTTTGGAATGCACTCAGATAAAGAAATTGATGAAGGAGGAAGAGGGTTGGAGCAAGGCCAGGCAGCATAAATCAGAATATTCTACACTTTTGACCAGAATGTCCAAAACTTTGGCTGCTTCTACCAGGTTGAGATCTGACCGAGGTGAAAGCTGAGACCTGTCAAGGTGGGTGGGTATCAGAGACTGGACTCCAGCCACAGTAGGAACTTCTACACTCTTATTTTTAGCCCCATCATGTGAGCCGAAGTCAGTTGATCCAGGCACTGAGACTCTCAGCTGGGGACAAGAAGTTGGGGTTTTGTTTTGTTTTGGGTTTTTTTGGCAGCATAGATACACCCTATGTTGAAATTTCTCTCTCACACACCCAATGAATATTTTATCATTTATATTTAGTTGAGCAACTTCAACAAGAAAGACTTAGAGGAACCCACACCTGAATTCCAAGTTATTTCATGGTTAAGGGATTCTGGTAGGAAACCAAGGTTCAAGTCCCTGCTCTAAAGCAGAAAGAGTACAGATTTGAAAGCAGATCCTCAAAATTCTGGGACTGTGCCTTAATTATTGGACTATTGGCTATATATGGCAAGAAGGACCCCTCTAATTTTTTGTGAGAAGGGCAAACCTAGCTTAGATGGCTAACTACAAGAAACAGAGAGTGACTGAGAATCCCAAGCGGAGATAGAGAATGCTCTCTAGCTCTAGAAGCTAGGCACCTAATGATCTTGAGGGGAAGGCCTAAACATTTTCTACTGGTTATTTTAGGACTCACCACACTCAGATTACGGGGCTGAGGATCCCTTTCTTAGACATCTAACTCCCTTTATGCCTCTACCTCAAGGCTGTGAATTCTATTGAGCAGCAGGGTACTTAGGTGTTTCTTTGGGAATCTAGTCCAGGGTGCCACAGAATCAGGCATCATAATGCCTAAATACCTTCCATCAATCTAGCCCTAATATACTCTGTTAACAAACTTACATTTAAAAAATTCCTTTGAACGCTATGATATTCTACATTTAAACAGTCACCTTTTTACTATCTTCTCATCCTTACAGCGAATCTTGGCTTTGCTGTTTTTGTTATTGGGTTGGTAGGTTCATGTGTTTGTTTTATTGTTTGTTCAGAGTAAAATATAGTTGCTTTACAGGCCCAGGAGCTATACCACTGTGTCCATTGCCTAGTGGAAATATGAAGTTGCACCACTCATCTGAGTGGACTTATTCCAGATTTATATCAAAAGAATACAGATTTTGGTGCTCCTTTAGAGTTCAGCAAAAAGCATGCCACATCTTCAGTAAGAAAAGTATTTGCAAACAGCATAACTACATGTGGTAAAGTAGAAGGAACAAACCCCTGTGCTGCCCTGACCCAAAGGGCTGGAGCAGGTGTGGCTCTGATTAGGATAGGTCAGAGCCAGGATTAACAAAGTGAGGAGGAACAGCTGGGGACCTGGCCAGGAAAGTATATAGGCCTGGGCAGACAACTAGAGGGGGGTGGTGTGGTTAGGGAAGGGACTATTGGTCAGATTGCTGGTTAGCAGGCAAAGAAAATTATTAAAAACATGCATCTTTACTAATCCATGGAAATGTTCTAATTTTCACATCACTATTTCTGGGTACAAGTATGTCTTCCAGATGATATTTCTAATTACTCTACGGTGTCAAAATTACTCGGAGGATCTAGGAATTTCAGATATTTATGTATTATTTTATGGTTCTGTGCCTTTACAGGATTTTTTTTCTTTTAAATTGAAAACAATGTAATGCTATTATGTTTTGACTTCTCTGCCTGTTTGTAAAGCCATGTTACAAAGTGCTATGCTGCTTATCACTAAGTGCTTGATCATTCTGCTATTACTCATGCTGAATAGTTGCTTAGTCTGCAGAAAGCCACCACTCAAATCAATGAGATTGCTCAAAGAGTAAAGGAGTGTTCAAGGAAAAGAGGAAAGATGGACCATATAGCCTGGGACTTAGGAGCCTCTGGAATAGATTCTGGCTTTGCCCCAGACACCCAGTGCGATGTAATGCCCAGATTTTAAAAGATATTTTGATACCTATCTGCATCTTGAGATGCCTTACCTTTAAATATCTGCCTTTGTTCCTCTGTACTCCATCTATAAAATGGCAGGGAGAGGAATAGTATTTGCTTACCTCATACAGGTGCTGTGAGATAAGTTAACATTGTGTGGTGCTAAGATATTATAGTAATGGGGGCCTTATAAGTACCTAAAATGGTAAGAGCAGCAGGATCTGGCCCTATGTGTAATGCACATCCAGAAAAACCCTTTAGTATGACATGATCCTAAGAATCTGAATGTGGGCTTCTACCAAACAGGTCAGGTATGCCAGAAGGACAGTAAATGTAAAACCTACTGTATAGCAAATACTTGTATAACAACTTACTGGTGCTAAACTAAGCTTTGCTCTAAACATCATATTCTTGCATGGGTATTTTACATTTTCCTCTCAATTGCATTTAGTACATAAAACTGTTAAAATAAGAGTAAAAATAATAAAACTACCCTTGTAAATAAAATAAATTTAGGAGTGTGCCATAAATAAATAAATGATTTTATAATCATTTGCTAGAGAAAAAATACAATAACACATGAGGCTCAGTCAATACTCCTTTCAAGGAAGTCTCATGTGGGAAAATGCAAAAACCATATCTTCCCACATTACAGTAGTCAGTAATAAATATTTCATTAAATTATCTCTAATTCTGCTTTTGTTCCCAATGGAAAACCTTGAATGGTGCATGTTTTTTTTTTTTTTTTTTTCCTTTTTATTTTATTACCCTGGGAACATACAATCATGCAGCAAGCTTTTTGGTTTCTGATATACGGTATATTGCATTGCCTTAGATTACTCTCATAGGCATTGTCTTGTTTAAATATATAATATTTGACCATCTAATCAGCTTAGAGCTATTTAACAGGAATTAAAAAAGGCTTATATTTAGCTGTCAGAACATTTCCCAAACAATGAACAGAGGATTTCACAAAAATATATAATCTAAATTATTTGCTTTATGCTAAGAAAATACATGCTGCTTTGGCTGACATAATTAAATTGCATATGTATCTGATTTCTTAATAATGAAAAAGCAAGCCTTGGAGCATTCAGATTTTTTATGTTCACTTAAACCAAGGAATTCAACGCTATCTATGCAGGCATTCACTTTTTTGTTGTTGTCGCACGTAGAAGAAATGAGGCCCATCCTATTGCTTTTCTAGAGTAATAAATTTCATACAGATTTGTTGGGGGGGAGGGGGTTGCCTTAACTACTGCTTTTCAGTCCTTGCACATGTATACTAGTAATGCTTACTGTAATTGTGCAATAGTAATTATAATGAAAAGGAGGAAAGAGTTCAACTGTCTTTTCTTAATGTTTTAGAAAGGAATACTATATGTAAATGTCACATAGGTCAAACTGCAGTTTTTAATAGAGATTTAACAAATCTCATATTCTGCCTGGCAATGCCGTAAAGGCTGCTGGTCTGTCTGAGAGCAAATCTCAATTTTAAATTTAAATCCAAGCAGACAATGATGACTAGCTGTTAAAAGGTGCTTTTGAGAGTTGACCCTGACTGCTCTTTTATGGCTGCTGGGCTATACAGTTAAAAGCTTCTGCTTCTTCGGTGCCCCAATGGAAATGTGTGGATGTGCCATTTGACTTCTCAAGCAATGGAACAGATGCCCTTAGATTTACTACTTCCCTGGAAGAATTGGATAGAGAACAGAATTGGTATGAAGATAAATTTGTCTAACCCTCACCATGTTTATTTTTTCTGATTAAAACAGTGTTCGATCTGCCCATATGATAAAGCAACAACTCTAACTATGGTAAGGAAAGAATGAGAGAGGAAACTGATGGGATGACTCTCCAGGTGGGGAAGTGGCTGAGGAAAGCAAAGATTAGGTTGACTCTGAGAACAGAGTGGAGGGAAGGGGCAGATGGGCAAATTCTGGGACTGAGATACAGCTACAGCAAAGAAGCTGAAACAGCAGGAAGCCAGTATATAGTTAAAACATCTACTGTGACATGTTATGCAGTGACGGTCATTTAAAATATAGGATATGTGAATTGGATAGGAATTTGTAATCAAACCTCTACAAAATTGCCAGATTCATGTACAAATCAGTGATTTATGTCAGTTCTATTTTGCTGATTAAAAAAACCCCAGCATGTGAATCACACAATGTAGAAATATTAGCTTTTACACAATACTAAGGTGGCAAAGAAAGATACTTAAAAGACTGGAAATGCCATAGTTAAGGTTGTCTATATGGCCTTAACTGTTCCCCTGTGTGTACACAGCACCAGTTAGATGTGTCTTCAATTGAGCTATGTTGATTTACACCAGTTGAAGATCTGACCTTTTTTTTCCCCCACCACACACACACACCTTTTTCAGAGAGCGGATTCGATGGTTTCATTGGTTTTATTTAATGGAATAAATGAGACACCTGTTCAATATTTTATTTTTAATCTGCTCAGTGTGAAACCTCATTTCCCATTCACTGCCCATCATTCAAATCCTTTTGGATTTCACTAGACAACCAACCATCCTCAGTGAATGAGGCAATTCTGTGAAGCCATATCCAAAATTATGCTGATAGGTTATCCAGGAAATGTCCCACCCCCTCCTCCCTCAATCTATATATAGTTAGATATTTAAAACTTGGGACTCTGAAAAACCATCTACAGTTGGGAATTCATTGATGCATTCAAGGTTTAAAAGGGCATACAAAAATGGTCACATGTGGTCATGTCCTGGGTGGAAATGATTAATGCTATTAAAATGGAAATCTGCCCTTAGTTTTTAAAACATCTTTCATCACCACTCAGCTGACATAGCTGAAAACAATTTCCAAGACCTTCAGAAGGCCAACAGCAAATTTATATGGCAGCAGTGCAGCAGACTATGAATCAGTCTCACAGCTCTCTAGCTCTCTCAGGGAAAGAGAGAACTGCCTAATTTCTAATACTACAGAATGACTGAGTCTCAATTTGATGTTTCTAGCTGTTTTGCTGTTCCAGGATATGAGGTTCTTCAGTGTTTGACTTGCCTCATATTTGGAGACTGAGCCTGCTGATTCTCTCTCTCTTCCCAACTCCTGGTATTTCCACCTAATGGTTGTACAGAGCCTGAATCTGGGAGTTGTTTGGTATCTGTTTAGAGCTAAGCTTAATTTGTGTACAATGTTACAATTCTTCCTTTCTAACTTGGGTTCTTCAAATGTTGTATGCTATCTTTAGACCAGTTGTATGGGATCCCTGTATTTACTTATTGTTAAAAACATTCACATCCAAATTACTTCCACTTCACTCAACCGCTTGAGCAATGAAATAGCTGGGGAGATGTCTTTATCAGTGTTCTTTTAAGGTTACATCCAGACTCTTTTCCAGTTCATAAAAGCAAAACATATGAGTAATACCATCTGAGTAATTTGAATGAAAAATGGAATGAAGACTTGGCAACTGTTTTTGAAAACTGAGTCTGGAGGCAGACCTGGAATGAAGCACATCAAATATCTATTAAAATGGGCTGGAAACCTCTGTGGTACAGAACAAAACACAGAATCTACAGCTGCCTATGGAGTCTGTGGCATAACCAAAATTCCTTGCCGTATAAGGCATATGTTGTGGAGTTGCTTGGTAATCAAGGTACTGTGGACAGAAGACCACTCAAAGATTAAAGTTACATTGCAAAGAGCCTTCTGTCACAATGCTGTCATGTTTCTGTTAGGCAATTGATCTCTTAGGACTGTGAAGGAGAATCAAGGAGATAAGCAGGCAAGCAGTGTAGTGCTTCTAAACGATACTCTCAAAAGAAGTGAACTCTAGCCAGTGAATATTGCACAGAGCCTCCACAGAAATTTACTGTGGGAAACTAACTGGATCATTGCCATCACATGGTCTTTTTGTAATTATTCTGATGGGACAGAGTCATAACAGGGCATCAGGTGTGAGTAGTGATTCTGTTGACTACCTTGGCAACCTATTCAGATGCATCCTATCAGTTGTAAAGCAAGAACAGAGCAGGACCTTGAGTATTCCTTTCCCAAGAAAAGGGAGGAGCAGAAGGATAGAGGCCTACCAGAGTGAAGTGTAGTCTGACCCTTGCATTTTGTAGTTCTTAAATGAAGAATGAAAAATCAGCAAGTGGGGATGAATTTAGAGCACCTCTCCTTTGTATTTAGTACACTCTCTTGAGAATGGTTGGTGGATGTTCTGTTCATTTGAAAACTGCCCTTACTGGGAAAAAGAAATAGGATGTTCTGTTCTCTAGGACAAATAGTATTGGTGGAATGGGAAACAGGTCTACCCCAATGATTTACTGGAAAAAATATGTAAAGGGGAGAGACCATAGAACAGTTTCAGAATAGCTGAAGACTCGAGTAAATAGAGTATTGTAATACATTTAGAACATGATCATGCACTCTAAAGGAAAATATGTGAAGAATGAAAAAAATCCCCTTTCTTCATAATTAGGGAGAGAAATAATTGAGAAAGGAGAAATGTCCCTGGGTGTCCACCTTAGAAATCACTAGTCTGACACAGCCTTTCAGGGCAATTTAGGCTGACATGATCTGGTGCCATTAAAATTGCAAGGCTCTATTGTAGTCCACTCAAATCAAGATGCTGCAATTTATACAAATCTCTGTTTAGTTTGGAGTTGCACCATTCCAGTAGGAGCTTTAGGAAGGATTTTTGTGCCAGGATTCACAATGGCTCCCAAACATTTAACACAAAGGACAGTACATGAGTTGCCCACACTTAAGTGTTGATGCCGGTCATTTCCCAGTGTGCTAAATACCCACGCTCATTGCATGTGGCCAAGTAGGATGGAGGAGGATTCTTACACTTCTCCACACCCTCTAGAACAGCTTGCACCTTTGGAGATAGTGGGAGAGAACAGTCCTTATGCCTCCCTTGTATAGTGATTATGCGTGTGCCAGGCATTAGCAGATGAGATGCAAGGAGGGAGAAAGTTCTTCACACACTTTCTCACAGTTTGGAACTCCTGTGCAGGAAAGGATGCAACTCAACCCTCTGTTTGGAAAACAATTATGCATATGTTAAAGCCTAGATCCACTTGATGAATAGAGAAAGATTATTTCTCATGATTTAATTCTGTATCTTGTTTTGCCCTTTTTTGATTTCCACTCATGTAGAAAGAGATTCTTCCCCAATGTTTCTTTATTAAATTTCTTCCACAATGAAGATAAACACAGTATGTTACCATCTCAAATGCTGAAAGTTCTCCACTCATCACATTTTACATGGCACACAGACATAATGACAATATTAATTAGTAACAAAAGCTTGATTCTCCTTTAATTACTCTGACAAGAGTGAGTACAAAATATGAAGTCACAAATTATGACATTATAAATGGAGCAGATTGACTTTAATGATTGTCTTCATGTACCAACATGCATATTTCATTACTGAGGTTTCACTATTAGCATTTTAATACAGCCATTAATAATAAAAATGCTATGTAATGAACATGAATAAGTAAATTATTATTTCAGTTCTTTAACTGACACCCAATAGCTAGGTGCACTTTCAGTAGTTTTGAAGTACCAAACTTCAGAAGAATGTGATGTACAAGCTCTGATAATTTCTTATTACTCATCTAAATTACTGAGCAGAGACTTGAAAAGGTGAACAGAGTCTCTGAATAAAATTCTAGCTTCACTGAACTCAATGACAAAACTCCCAAAGAATTCAACATAAGGCAGCTAAAGCCTGCCAGTATGGGAAAGCCAAGCCACAGAGATATAGATTTACCGTATGCCACACTGAGGCTCCAGAGTAATTGCTGCCACGATCAGTTTCAGAGAGAACAAGACCAAGTGCATCTAAATGTTCTCAAATTTCACTTTAAGGATCTCGAGTCAAAAACATTCCCTGCATGCATAATTGTTTTAGTGTAATGTATAGGAAGAGGCAGTTCTTGTGATAATTAGGTCCCTACTTATTTAGAATTTTGAAGAGTGTAACCTGTACATTGAATTTGACTCTGAAGTGGACAGGCAGCCTGGGCAGATTACTTAAGTAGTAGATTACTTAATATGCAAACCTCACCATTGTGCTTGGTGCTGTACAAACATGCATGGTGCACTAACTGGAGCTTCTGACCGGCCTTTATTGTTTACCTTAACACACTGCAGTAGTCCAGACTTCAGGTGACAAAAGTTTAAATTACTATAGGGACATGTTAATCCACACATAATGGTAATAATTATAGCTGTTCTGATAACTAAACCCCCCCCCCCCCAAACTGTGAAAAATGCATTCCATTTTTCCCACCCATCAACTCTAGTCAAAATTTTTGGTTAGTCAGAGCTCTAAGAAGCCATTCCAGGTCTCATATCTGATCACCAAGGTGAGGGAGTAGTTCAATAAATCTAAAACAGATTAAGAATCACATTTTTAATCCACTCTCTTATAAAAGAGTTGCTCCAGAGTGTGACTACATATAAAGCAGGTCCATGAGTGACATTAGAATCAAGAGTCCCCAGTACACATAGTTTAGAGGTAGCTCAGCCAGTTTGTGCAAGAATGTTTGGAGTGGAAGGGCCAATAAAGCGTTTATACATCACCATGGCCCCACATAAATTATATCCCGAATCTCTCCAACTCAATGGATGTACTCAAAAAGTTAGGACCAGATTTTTAAAGGTATTTAGATGCCTAAAAATGCAGATGAGTGCTTTTGAAGATCCCTTTGCACACCTCTCTGCATCTTAAATTCTAATTCAAGCATTCCTGGTTACTTGCACTGTGATCAGACTATGTCTGTGATCCCAAAAGTAACAAGAGGAAAGACAAGTTCCAGGGCTTTCTTCCCACATCATTATTGGGTAAACTATTTACTTATGTCCATTCTAGTCCTCCCTGAACACGACTGTGCAAATAGTCCTCATTCTGAAATGGAGAGATCAGCCATAACCAGAGCTGAAATTTGTGTGTTCCATGAAATGTCCATGGAGGGTGCGACTGAGAGAGAAATGACTCTTATTCCCTTTAATGTTCACTACATTTTTTTAGAATGCTATTATGGAAATGCCAGTTTGAATAAAAGGCCTATTGTTTTTACTGAATGTGATGCTAAATGAGACGGTTTATTTAATGATACTATAGACAAAACCAGTTCAGTTTATTACCTCTCAGATTGTTCATTATAGTCGTGTTATGAATATAGATATTTATATATTAGCTTTGAATTGAGCAAATAGCTTTGAGATTCAGTCACAAAGGAGCAATCCTGCAAGTATGTTTGAGTGTATAACTGTAGTGTTCAAATATAACAGAGAAGAATTTTACTCACCTGGGATCCTGTTCTCCCACCACAGGATATGAATAACTGTATGAAGTCAAAAGGAGTTACCTAGAGCCTGCCATAAGATAATCAGCTCCTTGTAATGTGATAGCTGTAATTTACAAACACAAAGAGAGGCCAGAGTTTGCTGTATAATCTTGCTCACTAAAGATGCAAACGCATTAATCCTCAACTGCTGTATTAAAAGATAAGGTCCAGTTGTTCTCATGCTGTTACCTTCCTTGTCACATTTTTTAATGTTGACACTCCAGAGCATCCCTATACATAGGTCTTTGATGTAAAATTTCCTTTTCTCCATACACATAATTAAGGATACTTTATATCCTAACTGATTAAAGGCCTATCAGGATCACAGTATCCAATGAATTGATGTTAAAAAATGTTCATATCATTAAGAAAGTGTCACACATTCCTAAATCTCCCCCCTCCAAAATGGAGAAGCAGTCCAACCTGGTGGCTCAGCTGTTAGTAGAAGGTGCTATATACATTGGCACTATGTAGCTAAGTGTTACTGTGCCATATTCACCCCTTAGCTGAGCAAGAGTTGGGAAAAGTGTAGGGTTAATTCCCTAACCCTCCACTATTAATTGTATCCACAGAATCATTTTGTGCATCTTTCAGTACATGGGGCTCTATATTCTTGTAGGAAGTCCAAGAAATTATGTAGCATTCCAACTGCTTTTGACACATGAATGTTGTGTTCAGGGTAGTGGCTAAGAACCCCCTCCCCCCCCCAAAGAACCGAAACAAACAAACAAAACCCCCATTATTTGGACCAATCTAGTATTTTCAGATCCTTTTGAAAAATGTTGCAGGGCAATGAAGAGTCCATGCTGAGAAAAGCTGGAATACACTCCCAGCTCCCCTTCGCAACCAACCTCTGTCCCCAAAAATCATTGAAACATAAGATTTTGAAAGAGATAAACTGCTTATTGACATACTGTGAATGGCACAAATTAATAGGCCTTTATTTTGAACTGATATGGTTTTAGCTCACTAACAAACAATCCAAGTTGGAAAACCTGGGGTGGTATCCAAGCATGGACGTTGTGCAATGAAGACTCCTCACAGGTTTTGCTACCCTAATTAATCAGATGCTATAAGATATTTGAGAAGAGGTCTGGTAGTCTAATTTCTCACCTTTTCCTTCGGGCTTGAACAATTCTTTTTCTCCCACACTGTCACTCAATTTCTCCTCCTGTGAAACAGGGAAAACATCACATAGCACATACCACTCAGCAATGTTGTGAGTGAATTTGTTAATTTCTATAAAGAATTTTGAAGGTGTAAAGATATATGTAAGTGCTAATGATTTTTCTCCTCTTCGTGTGAATTGTCCTTTGCCTGTCTGTTTTGATTACACATCTTCAGATGTTTCAGCTCCTGCTGAAATTGTGTGAAAATTGTTTAATTCAGACAAAATGGCTGAAGTTTGGTAAAGATATAAACAAGTGAAAGTAGGCTCTTATATTGGGAAGTCTTGGGCAACTTTAACAATAGTGTTGTCAGCTTTATCTATAATTCTGTGGAGTAGCGATTCAAAGCTGCTCAACTGGCACTCCTTCAGATTTTGGGAAGATGTAGATTGACTTCAAATCTCCAGATTCAAAGATGCTCCTCTTCTTTTTGTTAGGAGATAGAACCAATACAGGAAGGGCAGGGTGAAGAGAAGAAGATAGGGAGAGGCAGGGAGGGTGAGAAGGTGTGTGGATAAAGAGAGGTCTTTGATTTCTGATTTGGAAGCTGTCAAAATCTCAACAATTTGCCTAAATGTAATCTATGTCCCACTGTATCTCCTCTGCTCATCTCTGTGCATTATTTAAGCACTTCAGCAGTTTAGGAGTATTATTCCTATAACACTCAAATGATCCTATGCAAACAGGGCTTTTTTTGTGATGGTACTTGACCCTGCCAGCAGGTTCGATACTTTGAGGATCTTGGGGGGCAATTACCACACCAGTGGGGTACAAATTAACCTTTATTAACATATGCAAATCAATACAAAAATTAGTAATGAAATATATATGTGTGTATATTGTGTGTCTCAGTTTTTCACAATGGGGTTTTAAACAGACTTGATTTTATTTATAAGGGAGGAGAATCAGTAGGGGTCTTTAAACTAGCTTAACTTAACATATAGTGGTAAACTAAATCACAGTGACTGTACAGTTTACTTTAGGCACTTTGCATACGGGGAGGGTACAGGATAACTCAGCAAACTCTGTCACAGTAACCTAAAGAGGATATCTTAACACTATACAAAGAGGAAAGGTGCAATGTAAAACACAAAAACTTACTCACAGTGACCTAGAAAGATATCTTAGCACTATACAGAAACAAAAGGCACTATGCAAAATGCAGCAAACCCACTCACAGTGGCTTAGAAAGATATCTTAACACAGTATAAGTGAAAGGGGTAAAATACAAAACTCAGTATATGGCAGTGACAGAAAAGAATAGAAGCAAGTGGAAGAGCAGGAGTAACGGGGCTTGAGAAGCGAAAACCCTGGCACGTGGTGGCAACAAGAAGAAATGGAGGCAAGTGGGGAAGCAAGGAGTCAGGGCACATGTGGGGAGTCCGGGGAGTGGAAGGGAAGCAAAAGATGAGTCGGGGCACACTTAATACAGTAGGACACAGCACAACTTTAACTCTACAAGTGAGGCATGCAATCTTAAAACTACAAGTTAGAAAAGCACAAAACTAAAACAGACAATCTCAAACTTACAAATTAAAGCAGACAATTTCTTAAACTTATACAGCGGCAGTTTAAGCAGCCAGAAGCAGAAGGCAAGCCTACTCTTAAAGAGCATGTGTAACCTTCGGGTGGGCTAAATTCATTTAATTGCCCTTCTCCAGTGCCTCACAGAAATCAATCCCAATCCCTGTGGAGAAAGCAGCTGGAGACCCAGGATCCAGTCTGTACGGGACTCACAGCGAAGCTTGCTCAGAGCTACACTCCCACATTAAAATACTACTACAATAAACATAACAATGAACTTTATTAACTACTAACTAAATAAACCTTATCCTAAGAAAACAAAATACAATTAACCAAGAACAATCCCTACAGAAAACCCCGCAGGAAAGATACCCAAGAGTCCCAAAGTCCAGGTGGAGTTCACCCAACTCTCAGCTACAGTCTTTGTTCCAGTGTAGAAGCTTGAGTGGCAAGAAATAGTTGTCCTCTTCTTTCTTTGCTGGGATCCTCTGTAGCATTCCATGCAGCCTTTTTCTTCTCCTTTGCAACCAGCCCTCAGTCGCATATGCATGTCTGCAAGGTCTGTTGCAAATGACTCAATTACAGGGAGAAAACATCTTGTTCACTCCTGGCTCAGCTTCTCTCCTGAAAACTGAGCACATGGGCTTTTCTCAAAGCAGCTCCTGCCTGCCATCTGCACAAACTGCTGCTCCCATGTCATCTGACTGACAACATCACATCACACCAGCAGGGTACACTGTGGAGCATGCTCAGAATGCTACCACTCCCTGCTACTAGAAGTTTCTAGCTGTGGGTAGCTAATCTGCCCAGCAACAGTAACCCACCCTCAGCAGGTCTCTCAGAGATAGCCTTTTCAGGCATATGGGTTACACATGGGCTTGCTTGGCTCAGAGGAAGCAGTGGCGAAACAGCACCCAAAAAGGAGGCAAAGTTTTTTTTCTTTTAGAGAAAGTTTACAGGGCAGACTCATACCAGTTCCACCAGCAGCAGAAGCAGCAGCATAGCAAAGGAGCAGAGAGAGACTCATTTCTCGGGCCAGCACTTACACATGGTACGCTCGGGAGGACTCGTGAGCAGAGGAGGTCAGCATCTGGGTGATCAGGCCAGGCAAGGATGTCAGGAACTGTCCCGCCTGGCTGGCCCAAAATGTCGGTTTTTAAACAGTTTTGCTTCCCGCCTGCAGCAGCAATTGGCTACTTTTTGCTGCATAGGGCGGTGATCACAGGTAAGGCAGGGAGCTCAGGTCAGCAGACCTTGATGACTCCTGCCCTTACCTTACTGCAGGTCTACATGTCTGGGCAGAGCCCTAAACTGTAGGTATGACTCATGCCCCCCCACTCTCTGCAGGTCTTGCATGTCTGGGCAGAGCCCTCCTATACCTAGCCCTCTGGCTACTGATTAGGGCTGCTGGTGGCCATTTAGTTAAAGGGGCCAAAGGCTCCATATTGTGTAGTTAGTCAAAGGCCCGAGAGGGGCGGCCAGAACAGCACACTAATGTGCAACGGACAGTACTCAGGGGTACTGAATACTGGCACCTTTTTTTCACAGTAATGTGGCCCTGGCTCCTGCCACCACCGCCAGTGGCCCCAGGGCCCTGGCCAAGTACCAGCACTTTTTTAAAAAAAAAATAAAAAAAGCACTGACTCAAACCGTATAAACTTGGTAAGGACTGGGTGTTGAGAGAACAGCATTCTAAATTTCAAACTATTTTGTTTTAGGCGCAGTCTTTGCCGTGAGATTATGATAATGTGCAAAAAAACCATATGCATTCAGTAGTTGTAATTCTTCACATGGCCAGAGAGTTAGATTATGTATTTACATATATTCACATTTTGAAGATCCTTCCTTTTTTAAGCGGGGACAAAACTATTTTTACATTCAGTAAAACATAAGCAATCCTATATCGGTCTAACAAATGAAAGCTTCAGCTTTCACACTGTGTTCTGGGAATGTCATCTCAGACCATCATCTTCTGGGAAATTCATGGATATTTAAAGTGCTACACCTTAAGGTGACCTGGAAAGCTTCTTTATTTGACTTGAAAGTACCACTTGTCTGTTCTGTATTTTTAATCTGCATGTTTGTTAACCTCCTGACACAGTTTCTTGGCAGCAAAATCTGTCATGGGGAGAAGAAAGAAAGAGTGTGTACTTGTGCACATGTGCACACAGACACACACACACACACACACTTATTTTTAAGGGTACCACAATGCCATGATTAGTTGTGGCTGTACAAGCTGAAGGTAATAAAATATACCCATCATAGCCCCAGGAGAGAGACATGAGATTTGTCCATTGGAGGCTGCTGGAAGCAAGGTGCACGGTAGATACTGAAGAGTCATAAATTCGTAATGTGCAGCCATTGTGGCTTGAGGGATAAATATTCAGTACCTGTTATTACCTGATAAAGTCATACATATGTATGGAACCATTTTATGTGATAATTACCGAATCTAGCTTTAGCATCTGCTTTTACCTGATAAACCAACTTTATTATTTGAAATGAAGCAATTGCAACAATTCACAGGCTACCAGGCACTGTAAAGACTGCAAAATAACGCAATCAAAAGGGGAGGGAAGGAAACAAAATTTTAGATCCTGTAAACATCAAGGGATGAGAGCAAGAACTATATCAACCTGCTTTGCACATGGCTTTACCAGAGATATTACTATCTGTTTCAGAATGCATGTTTAAAATGGTAACATAGGTTCCATCTACAGTATATGGTAGGGGTGTGATCCTAGCTTTTGGACACGTACTCGCACTAGCTCAATGAACGAGCATGAGTAGAAACTGTAGTGTAGACAGACAGAGGTTGTGGCAGTGCAGGTTAGCCTTGCTGGATACATATCCACCTGTATGCCATGTACATACACCCAGCACTGCTCAGCAGTGCTTCCTCTACCCCTGTGACTGGAGGTTTATGCTACTTTTTCACTTGCATTTTCTTACTTTGAGCTAGTGCCTGTAAGAACAAAAGTTGGAAATCATACCCCTAGCTCATATTGTAGATATAGCCTTAACCTAATATTAAATACCAGAGTTGCAGGGAAATTTGACCATCCCTAATATGTTTTTAAAGTGACTTTGAGAGTTAGGGAAAAGCACTTTTCATAGCCAGCATCTAGCAAGAGATTGAATCAACTCAATTTACTCCCTTTTATAATGTTCAACTACCAGATGATTTGATAAATAATCAGAA
>ML685769.1:1504430-1536441 GCA_007922175.1 Pelusios castaneus | reverse complement strand
GTCTATATTGTTATTTTTGTATTGGAATTGAGCTTCACAAGGCCGGTGTCTACCCCAGCTGACCGAATGAGAAACATTAGGCGGCGTTCTCGAAGAAACAGGGAGGATATGTTTAATGACCTGCTGAAAGCAACACAAGAATCCGCAAGGGAGAATAGAGCCTGGAGAGAGGAATCCCAGCAGAGGAGGCAGAAACACAGGGACGAACTGATAAGCGTCATGAAGGAGCAAACAGAACTGCTAAAGAACATGATAGCTTTGCAGTCCCAGGCGATAAATGTCCGGGCTCCACTCCAGACAGTTCAGCCGTGTATGCCTCCCACACACCGCAGTCCCTCAAAGCATTTCTTTGAAGGCCACCCTCCACCCCGGTACAGGACAACATCCAGCCCCCCCCCCCCCAAGCTACTTTTACGAGACCCGGAGCTACACCAACCTGTAACCCCACCCCCATCTTTCAGGTTTCAATAAAAAGAGTAACAAATACTTTGAAGAATGCATTTATTTATACACATTATTGAAATGATCCTAAGGTGCACCTCATGCGTCATGGAACTTAACTAGGGAAGGGCATCATTGAAATGCTCCCTGAGTGCCTCCCTTATGCGAGCAGCTTCTCCTTGTGCCACCCTAATACTCCTAGTGGCTGGCTGCTCGAATGCTTCCTCGAGGCGCTGTGCCTCCGTAGCCCACGTAGGGGAAAACTTTTCTCCCCTACTTTCACAAATGTTATGGAGGACACAACATGACGCAATCACGGCAGGGATCTGGTCCTCCGCCAAGTCCAGCCTCCCATACAAACAGCGCCAGCGCCCTTTTAAACGGCCGAAGGCACACTCCACAGTCATTCTGCAGCGGCTCAATCGGTAATTGAACCGCTCCTTGCTGCGATCAAGGTTCCCAGTGTAGGGTTTCATGAGCCATGGCATCAGTGGGTATGCTGGGTCTCCGAGGATGACTATGGGCATCTCCACCTCCCCCACTGTTATTTTTTGATCAGGGAAAAAGGTGCCCCCTTGCAGCTTCCGGTACAGACCAGTGTTCCTGAAAATGCGGGCATCATGCACCTTTCCCGACCACCCAGCATTGATGTCCGTGAAACGACCCTTGTGATCCACGAGTGCTTGCAGCACCATGGAGAAGTAGCCCTTCCTGTTTATGTACTCCGTCGCGAGATGGTCTGGAGCCAAAATAGGGATGTGTGTGCCGTCTATGGCTCCCCCGCAGTTAGGGAATCCCATGGCAGCAAAGCCGTCCACAATCTCTCGAACATTGCCCAATGTCACTGTCCTCCGTAGCAGGATGCGATTGATGGCTTGGCACACTTGTGAGAGGGCTAATCCGACGGTGGTCCTCCCGACTCCAAACTGGTTTGCAACGGACCGATAGCAGTCGGGAGTCGCCATCTTCCATACAGCAATCGCAACACGCTTCTCCACAGTTAGGGCTGACCTCATGTTGGTGTCTTTCCGTCGCAGGGCAGGGGCCAACTCTGAGCACAGTTCCAGAAAGGTTGCTTTCCGCATTCGAAAGTTCTGTACCCACTGCTCGTCATCCCACAGCTGCATAACAATGCGATCCCACCACTCGGTGCTCATCTCTCGCGACCAGAAACGGCGTTGCACCGTGTGCAGATGATCGGTGAAGGAGCTGAGCAACGCGGTGCTGTTGCTCTGCATGGCATCGATCAGCCCCTGCTCCTCGGTGTCCTCATCTGACTCGGAGCTCATTGCGTACTGAGCAACAAGCCGAGATGTATTCAGAATGTTGAAGGCGACAATGGAGATCATAGCAGGATCCATGCTGTCGCTGTAGCGATTGATTGCAAGTGGTGCGTTGCGTCACTGCAATGTTGAAAATAGGCGCGAGTTGCTATTGGCAACGAGGAAGACGCTAGGGGAACACAAAGCACCATGGGAAACTGAGAGTTTACCCATGGCGCTTTGCGTTCCTTTCCTTCATCCCATGATTCATAGCGCCGATTCAGGGAAAATGGAACGATGGGATAGGTGCCCAGAAGTCATTGCGCTCAACCGCGATAATGTGTGTAATTTTGTTGCGTTGCAGGGAGCAACGTGTGTACGCGTTGTCCCGCAATAAAGGTCACGTGAGTTTTGTAGCGCGATTGCCTTGTTGCGCTTTAATCTGATCGTGTGTACATAGCCTTAGAGGGGTCTGAATTTCACTACAGTTGTGTTTGTTTTAATTGTATCTTTTTTTTGTTTGTTTTTTTTTTGTTTCAAGCAAATTTCTTGATGAAGTCAGCTTCCCAGCTAAATGCAAAACATCTAACCAGTGACTTGTTTCATATATGATTTTTTTTTTTTTTAAATTCTAATGTTGCATAGCTAACTCATTTTCATTATTCATGCATCATAGGTAAAATAGGAAAGGGGCAAAAACTCTAGCTGGCTTCAGAATTTAGCTGGCTAAATTTATGGAGGAGAACATATGATGCGCAGCCCAATTTGGCAAATAAATGATCTCTGACCGCTAGTGGTAAATATGCCAATAACATGATGGGATGTTAGATGGGATGGGTTCTGAGCTGGTGCACAGAATTCTTTTTTGGCTGTCTGGCTGGTGAATCTTGTGCACATGCTCAGGGATTAGCTGATCACTATATTTGGGATCAGGAAGGGATTCTTTTTTCTGAACAATTAAAATGTATTTGAGCTAGACTTTGATTGATTGATTGATTATTGGTTCGCTTCAGAAGGTAGAATAACCAGTCTTGAATTTGTCCTTTTTTCCTATGCACAAATGTGACTCAAGCATTTAAGACATTGGGAGTTAGGCATAGAGAGACCTTTCAAAATATATTCTTAATTTTTCTCTGGGTCACAGTTTGGGGAATAATCATTGAATTCTACTAACTTTTGTCTTGTGCTCAAAAAATTGATATGTGAGAGCTTGCCACTGTCTAGTCACCTTCAGAAATTTCTGACATGGAGCAGGGATGGATGGCAGGTACAAAAGACCTTTTTTGCTGAATAGTTTGGCTTCCATTGGAAACAGGAGCTGTGATATTTTTTGCAACTTCTGAGTGCTTATGCAGCATGGAAGTTCAATGACTCGTGGCCTGTATGTTTTCAAATGTTTACATAATTTTAGTTTCAAGTGTAAGAACAGATGCCAAGAGAGAAAGGAAATTTAAAGTGCAATGGAAGCAAAATACTAAACTAGTCTCTGACCTCTGCCAGCTCCTTCAACAAACTGTGAACTTGGCAACAATAGCAGATCAATATCTTGTATAACTCCAGAAAATGTTCTTTGCCTCAAACTGGATAAGATTATTCTGATGTACCTGTTCCATGTTTGCAAGGCATTTGTTACCAGTGTAAAATGTGCATCGCTGCCAAAAAATGTTACCTGAAGTCCAAGAGAAGAGAAATAGCTACAAAATTAGGCCGATGCTGGCCCAGTTTTGCTTTAAACGTAAGCCTCCTGGGAGGTACTTCTAAAGCAAACAAATAAGAGGTTTAAGATCATCAATCAATCCCAATACAGCTATTTTAATTAATATGCTATTCAAGTTGTTTCCTCTTTGTGACTTCTCATAATTACTTTGTTTTGCTGGATAAAGTTAACAGCAGAATTATCACAATGTGATAATTTTTTTTATCAAATTTTGCAGCTGTTAGAGAACCGAACGATGATTGTTCCTAAGGGCAACCTATCCTTTTTTCTTTTCAACACAACTGTGCAGCCATAAATGGGTGAAAACTATTCTATCTTGCCTCACCAATCCATTGCTTTGAATTTTTAATGATGATAGCTAAATAATAAAAGCTTCCCAAAGGTAAAAGACACGCAGTAACATTCTGGTGGATTCTCTGCAGGCTGCTATGGAACCAAACATCTGTGAAAGATGAGTTTCTTTAATGTCACCTGATGAAGATGACCTTTAAAATAACCACAAAAGCAAAGCTTTAACCATCTGCTGAGAAATAAAAGGCAGATATTTACATTGCAAGTGTTCTAATTACAGCAGGAAAATAAAAAGTAAAAATGCTTTAGATATCTTCGTAAGTTATATGAAAATGGTCACGAGTCACTTATTTAAAATTACACAGTTAAATCTACTTTTGCTATGTTCATGTGCAGAAGATAACAAAATAATAATAAACTCTAAAAACCCCCCACCAGATTTAGGGGAAGGGAGTGCAGAATTTGAGCCTTGTTACTGTTATCCATCCAGAAGAAGAAATTATATTATGATGATCCTAAACATAACTTGTGTTTGGAGCTATACTCAGGGACCCTAAGTGAGAAATAATGTCAGAATGAGCAAAATCAAGGCTGATAAGACATAGTCCTTGTTCCTTGAAGTCATAGACAACACATAGCCATTCTTCTCTGGTTTGACAATGTCAATCTTGAACCTCTCTGTCTACACTTGTCATCAAAAGTTTGATTAAATGTGAACTAGACTAACTCCACTGGAGGTAGAACTGGAAAGCCTAATGGCACAAATGAAAAAAGATGGAACCCTGTGAAGTGATCAAAAAAATAGACTTCACCATAAGAGTATGATCAGGAAAATTCCAAAAGGAATTCTGGAATTCAAAATCTATATTAAAGACAATGCTTGTCTTATACGATTTATATCCCCTTTTATCCAGCCAGGGTGATACTACACTTTCGGATAATTCTCCACTTTTATGCAACAGTTTCTGATTCTGCACACATTCATACGAATAGTCACGTCGAAGCCATTGGAGACTACTTACATTTTAAAGTTAAGCATGTACAAGATCATGGCCTTTATATTTATTGCCTTCATGGTGCCATCCTCGGTGCAATTCTCTTTTCAAATCTTGTTTTCATCTTTACTTATCATTAGGCAATGCCATTGCTGTGCCTCTGTCAGCTGTTGTAATCGCTTGTCATCAAAGAAGCTGTACAGCTAAGAGTTCACTGATGCTTGCCTACTTTGATAACACAGGAGCAGCAATGGTGCTGCCAAATACTAATTAAAACTTACAAAAACTGAGGCAATCCAAAAGAGCACTGCCAAAGGCAGCAGAGAAGTCATCGCTGGTAAACAACCTAAAATTCCCTCTGGAGCTTAGCTGCCTTCTGCAAATAATTCACATTTACATATTTTCCTCTATTTCTTGGGGACTTACAGTCTGTAAAATCTCTACATTTTTCCCTATTTGAATCTCATTCCCTCCTTTCTCTCTCTATTGCTGTCTCCTCTCCTATTATTTTACAGTATTCCTCTCTTTGTTACCCTTTTTAGTTTTATTTTTCTCTCCTCTTTCTTCTTCTGTCTCACTGCCCTAACAATAATAAACAGCTTGTGTTTATACAGATACTTTTATCTGGGAGCATATCACATGTAAGTGAAAATGAAGGGAATGATTCAATACACAAAATGCTCTCCTCAGAGGTGGAAAACTTTGTCTCAGCCAACAGGGAAGGAGACTCTGTAGGCTCCTTTAAGGATTGCCTCCCACTTTTTTCTTCCCTCCCTTGTGCACTTGGTGAGGGGAAAGAGATGCTCACTGGCTGATCACTGGTTAGATGGGTATAGCAGAAGCATATACGCTCCTGAGCCACAGAGAGAAGGATTTATAAACCAGCCTATGGTGCCATTCTATGCCGAGAGCAAAAACAGCTCCCACTTCAGAATGAGAGCAGGACTATGTATCCTTGTGGAAGCCTTGCTAAACCATGACCCTAATGTTGTGAGCATTTGGGGGCCTAGGAAAGAAACTTTCCCTCAGTAGGGCTACGTCTACACTGGCAAATTAAGTCGATTTAAGCTTGGCTTAAGTCGACTTAATTTGCCCTGCGTCCACACTACACTTTGCTTAAGTCGACTTAAGCAGTTTGTTTAAGTCGACCTAAGGAAAATAAAGTCGACTTAATGAAAATTAAGTCAACTTTATTAAACCTGCTTTTTTCTCGACCTAAGGCTTAATTCGACTTTCTAAAGTCGAATTAAGCCAGTGTAGCCCTGGGGTAGCCCTAAGTCGACTTAGGGCTACCCCAGGACTACACCAATGCCCTCCCTGCCGGGGGGGGGGCACAGGGGGAGCCTGGCATGCCCCCCAAAGGGCAGGGCATGTGGACACGGTGTGACACTGTCTGGATTTAGGGAAGCATTTATGATATTATTTTCTATGGATATCTCATAAATGTTATAATCCATAGGAACTATGTCATGTTTGGTATCAATAGAAAGGTAGTATTTTGCTGGGAATGATTATATAGTTTATGTCTAGGAATTCTATTTCGATTAGAAGTTCAGAATTTGATGTTATATCCATACTTTAACTTGTGTCCTTCTGGCCAAAGCCTTAGATGGGAGGGTGTGAAGAACCATTGTCTCCTTAATGGCTCATCAGGATACTCCCTGGGACCATATCACCTGATAGATTCCTTAACATTAAGGAGACAATGGTTGTTCACACCCTCCCGTTTAAGGCATTTGTACAGAAGGACACAAGTTAAAGTATGAATATAACATCAAATTCTGAACTTTTAATCAAAATAGAATTCCTAGACATAAACTATATAATCATTCCCAGCAAATTACTACCTTTCTATTGATACCAAACATGACATAGTTCCTATGGATTATAGCATTTATGAGATATCCATAGAAAATAATATCATAAATGGCTCCCTAAATCCAGACAGTGTCACACACAGGGCTCTGCCCTGCCAGGGTCCCTGTCCCCCTTTGCCCCATTGTACACAGGGGCTGCTCCCCCCCCGCCACCGTGGACCTGCCCAAGGTCCCCCTAGCCCCAGAAAGTAGACCTAGAGCGTCCAGTGTGGATGCTCTAGGTTGACTTTGTAAGTTCCCCTTTAAGTCGACTTTAATTTTAAGTGTAGACACACTAAATTGACTTAACTAAGTCGACTTAAAGTCGACTTAAAAGTGCAAGTGTAAACATAGCCTAGGAGACTGACCCAGGGTGGTAGCCTTCCACTAAACAGTCCAGGTACCTAGTCAGAAGATTAGATTGTGAGGTGTTTGTGATGTTGCAGCTTGACAGGTGTCCAGGACAGAAATGTATCTATTAAAAAGTCCAGTTCCCTAAGAAACCAGAACTGGAAGCAGGAGTAGGGGTGGGAAGCCCCTAAATGGGATTAGGATTACTAATGTCAGGTACAGCAAATGATCACAATACTTCACACATATTCACACCCTTCATATCAGGAGGGCAGAGGCTTACCACTTGACTAAGTAAAAAGTTTGTAAAGACAAGGCTGAGGGCAGCTGTGCCCTGGATTACAGAAAGAAGGCTGATATACACTGGACATGGTTATTGCCAAATAGTTTGCCAAGATGTGTTAAGTTAATAAAGATGTGACCTAGCTAAACCACATGGTGACTTGTCTGGATTCCTGTGGCACTTGGACAATGTAATGGCTCAAACTTTAATTTATCTACACTTTTATTAGCAGTGCTCTTAGGGAAAGTGCCACTGAATCTTTATTAAGCACCAGTGGTCAGAAATAGAGCTGGTTGAACATTTTTTGACAGAGCAATCTTTCTCTCAAGAAGTATATTTTGTCTAATTTGAAACATTTTGCAGGAATGTATCACTTTTTATGAAACTTGTCAACAGGAATAATATCAGAATGACAAAATATTGATTCATTTATTTTTTTATTATATAAAATATTGTTTTAAATACTGTTGTTAGGCATATATTTAATGTTGCACAAATATTATATTTACTATTTTAAATCAATAAAAGTCAAACCAAATGAAGGAGAGGTCTGTGTAGCTCAAAAGCATGTCTCTTTCAGCAAACTAAGTTGGACCACATTGTCTCTCTTAAACCAAATGAACTGAATAATTATTCTGGGGAAGTTGTATGATCTATTATATACGGGAGAGTAGACTAGATGATCACAGGAGTCCCTTCTGACCTTGGAATCAACACTATCAAAAATAAATGTTATGAGGGTCCCAAATGGAAATTCTTCTGAATATTTGTTTCCCAAAGTTTGAAATGTTGGACTATCCCAAGAAATGGAAAATCTGGTTTGCAACAGTCCCAGTCTGAGCCTCATTCTTACATCCCTTAAAGACTGCACCTCCGGAAATACATTTTTCCTTATAACCATTCTGACACATGCGTAGTAAAATCTTAAAAGGAAGAGTGCCACCTATTAAATCACCAACATAAAGAAATCATTACTCCTTGGAGAGTTCCTGTACAAGTTCTGACCTTATATCACCTTGTGTAAGTCATTAGAACTGACAAGATCACAGCAAAAGGTGCTACGAGTATGCGTGTCTCTGTTTCTTCATTCTTTTTCATCTCTTTATTTCTCTTCCTTATAAAGGCCAGTTCCTTAACCCAAATAAAGATGTGTAGCAAATTCAAGAGATTCTGCTATGTTTGCCCTCTTGATGTAGTGCTTTGCTGCTCAGAGTATCCTATATGCTTTAACATTAATAACATAGGCTGTCAGTATTACAGCTCATGAGGAGGATTCTATAACTATCAAGATCCTTTAAAAAAATAAAAAAACCGTAGATTTTTAATTTTTCTTTTCCCTAGACATTGATCCAGCAACTCAGATCAAGGAGCTTCCCACTGGGGGACCACTATAGAAGTTGGTCACTGTCAATAGAAATATTTAATTAGCGAGACTTTTAAAAAAAATAATCTCCCAATTCAGTTAAAAGCTGAGACACAGAAATCAGTCTCAGATCCTCGATTCTGGATCTTTCTGAGGTAGTTTGATATTGTTAAATGTCTCTTATATCTCCAGGGTTCTGTCCCAATTCCTCTAACTTTTCAGATATTCTGTAAGATTTTGGGGGAAAGGTTTTCTACAGTGAGGTAGTCGGACCCCTTCCAGGCTTGTTGGTTGGTTGGTTTTTTTAAATTCTTGATCATACTAAATGAATTCAGTGTGAGCTCTTCAGTGGTTTTGTTGGCTTTACTTTAGCTGTCAGTTACATGGGCACCATCTTGAAGTTTTTGGACAGATCTCCTTAATGTTATTTCTTTCAGTTTATGTTTGGCCTACCTAATGGTCATTCCTCTTTGGGAGCCCCGTGGCAGGTTGATATCATGACATCATTATCTTCTTATTTCAGCCAGACTGGATTAGGTTTTAAGAGACTATTTATATACTGAGCCTACTTCTGTTCTCAGAGCATTCCATGATTCTCCTTTCAGTGACGTTAGCCTCAACTTTCAAAAGTGAGTAATGATTTGTGTGCCTCAGTTGTCAAGTTGAGACTTTAAAACATTCACCCTCTGAAAATCAGACCCCTATCAGGTGCCTCAAATTGAGCACCCAAAAATTTAGGAACTTGACCAAGAGTTTCCTATTATATCATTAAGTAAAATTTGACTGCAAGAATGCCACGTGTTATACAAACACACGAACAGTTCAGACACATGTGCCTCATTCTACTGCATTCAAAGAGAAGCATGGTCAAAATTGGAAATACTGTATCTTTAGGGATCAATCTAAATATTAATGAAGGATGACATCTGGAGCTTACAAAACAATGTAGAACTCTGTTGGTTTATCCGGAGTAAAATCACAAAGACTGAAATATTGATGATTTAAGGATTTGAGAATTTAAAATGTTCAGCTCTTTGTGTATGTTGAGATTGTGATATGATGCTTTCATTAAAGTTTTGTTTGAGCCATTCAGGAGAGCAATATCATTTACTAAACCTACTTTATAGTACTTCTCCCGTTGATCCTTTTATTTTTCAGTTTGAAGCTTTTAATCTACATACTTAAAGACCATAGGGCTACAGTTTGTGTACACATCCTAATTTATTGCTTTTGTTTTTCTGAGAGAGAGCTACATCTTTCTAACCTTTAATCTTCAATCTACCAAGCCTAACCAGGTAAGAAGGAATCTGACCACATTTTTTGTCATTATTACTGCAGGAATCCAAAAGATAAGAATTCATATAAGCATATATGATGCTTAATAGTCCCACGTGTACAAGATACTTTAAGTTCTTAGTAATTTAGTGTTCTTTTCATGAATATTTGATACAGCCAAATTAAGATCTTCCTCAATAAGTGGGAACTACCTGATTATTCCATTTTTTCATGTTTATATTGCCATAGTCAGTTTCACATAATTGGGCTGCTTCTATTAGCAGAAAGCATTCAGACTTTATTAAAAGTATTTGTAAAACTCATTTTCTTTAAATATGTAACATCTGCATTTGTCTCTACTGGGCTCTGCCGTTCTACCTAAAACAATCAAAACTAGACACATTATACATCTGCCATCTTTTATAATCTAAACTGCCTCAAGTAGGAACAATGCATTTATATTTTATAATGAAAAGAAAGTCTCTGAATGCCAACTAGTAGACACAAAAGATTATCTTCCTATTTGCCAGGCTTGGATTGTTAGACATTAAATTTTTTAGCAGCCACTTCTGATGAATTATTGATGTTCTCACCATTTAGAAAATGGATCACATCACGAGAGTAATTAGCACCCTGCCACTTCTGCCTATCACATTTAACATATCATGAGAGAACTCTGTGTAGAGCTATTTTTTAAATAAATGACTAGTTTTGTTTATATTATACTTTGCTATATTGAAGATTACAATTTAGCACCTACAGACAGTATTCAAGAGGTTTATGACCACAGATGCACATGCATTTTTTGTATACACTGATTTCTTCTAGGAAGTTAATAATGATTTGGGTTTTTTCCTGAATATTTGAAATTAATGTGCTTAGCAAAGGCGTGAGAATCCTATATTCTGTGTGCAGCCCAAACTACCATTGCCTGCAATGGAATTTTTGGCAAAGTGTGTAATACCAGTTTCTATATGAAAACTGCATTTTTGCTTCTGTCATACAGCAATTCATAAGATATAAATAGGAAAGTTTACTTAGGTGAATATCTTATGATTTCATTTAATATTGTTAACAATATAAATTAAAGCTTATCACTCTAAATATTTTCTCTTCTTTTAATTTGATTAGCCTGGTTATGTAGAAGGTGTCAATTATTTTAGTAGATACTGGTCATGGTTTGGATTAAGTTGTGAGATGCACTTGTCTGAGGGATAAGCAAATGTAGAACATCTGAACGTCTCTGAATGGTTTTAAGTAAACTGCTGCAGCACTAGTAAATAATGAATATTCAGACTAACATAAAAATAAAATATATGTGGAATATCTGATACCACATACCTTTTCCCAGGAACAGCCAATGTGTAAAAATAAAATGCTAGTAATTAATCTTTTGTACTTTCAAATTAATAAAATAAGTAATTTTCCTCTCATCATGCATTTGACGAAGTGGGTTGGAGCCCACGAAAGCTTATGTCTGAAGAAATTTGTTAGTCTTTATGGTGCCACAGGACTCTCGTTGTTTTTCCTCTGATCATAGTAATTATTGTCTTGAAGTTGATATCCGGAACAAGTCAATTCTTGAAATAGGAAGATTCTAAAGTTACTGCCAAAGGAACGGTTTAAAGAAATAAAAACAAAATCTTACTTAAACATAAATTTACATTGCTTAGATTCCTGGAATCTCTTATCAGGGTACAAAGTATTTGGCATAGTGTAATGTCTATTTACATATCTACTCAAGTGACACCATCATAGGATCTTACCAAATCAGCCATTCTATCAGCAGTTCATTCACCCACATCTACCAATGTGATATATACCATCATGTGCCAACAGTGTCCCTCTGCCATATACATTGGCCAAACGGGACTGTCTCTGCACAAAGGAATAAATGGACACAATTCAGAATGGTAATATTAAAAAAACAGTAGAAGAGCACTTCAACTTTTTTGGATATTCTGTAACAGACATCAAAGTTAGAATACTTCAGAAAAACACAAAGCAAATGAAAACAAAAACCTTCCAAAGCAGACTCCAGCATGAAACTTCAGAGCTGCAATTCATATGCAATCACCATCAGATTAGGTCTGAACAGGGACTTGGAATGGATAGCTCATTACAAAAGGTAATTACCCATCTTTTTACATTCTGACCTACTTATCTATTGCTGTTACAGGGCTCATTTCCACACTGCTTGAATCAAAACAACTTGTTTGATTTGCTGAAAAAGACTAACAGACTACCCCACTGGAACTGTTTAAATCAATGTTGTGGCCCACACTTCTTTGAGTGTGTACACATAATTGACATACTCCAGTTTCTTCTTGCATTTGAAGATTATTGATTATACCCACAACAGCATATGCGACAAATTGTTAGTCTTTAAAATTGCCACAGGACTCCTTATTTGTTTAGCACCATGGTATGGAACAGCAGCCCAGCATCTTTTGCAGTAGATCAGGGGCTGCATCTGATGCAGAAATACTTATGTATTTTCTGTTGATTCATTGACCTGTCCACAGCTCCTACCCTAGACTGACTCACCAGGCTGTCAAACTGCGTCCAGCAAACTATGAAAGCAGAACATGCAGCATGCAGATTGTGCAGGGTATATAGCCTCTCCATGGTCTGTTTGTTTTGTGCAGTGGAAATGGAATGCTTCCATTTCGATTAGGGATTTCCACACCTACAGTTCTGCATTTGGTCCCAAATAAATATGAAAAGGAAGTGCTAAATCTGCTCATATATCCAAACATTCTTAGAATATCATACTTAGTCCTTTAATTCTGCACAATGGTTTGCAAATAATGTTGTCTCAATCTCTTATCTGTTTGAAAAAACTAGGAGATGAAAGAAAATATTTTTACTCTTCTACTAGGGCACTCACCTGCTACTAATTTTTCCTTTGGTTTCATTGCCTTTTAATAAGTGGAAAAGAGCTGTTTGAAACTGTTTACACATTGCAAATGACAGCACAATTAGCAAAGAACGTGTATCTTAATGAGCAAGGCAATGCTGATCAGGGTGCAAATGTGAGAATAAACCAGGCCATACATTTCTGAAAGTCTGATTCTATTGCAAAATTTTAGACTACTGGGTATTGTTTCTGTGTGCTGTTAAAAAGTTGTGTTACACAAAAAGCAGTTGTATTTTAGTTGTCAGGGAAGTTATAACTTGTATAGTGTTTTTGAGTCTTCCCTGGTATGAAAGGTGCTCTGTAAATGTAAGTTGTTATTTTCTATTCTGCATGGAAAAGTGGCATGGTCCTGTGGGTGCACTCTGAGCATAGACTTGAAAGCTAGATTACTGTTCCTTTTTCTTCTTGCCTTCTGTGTAATCTTGTCTACAGTTTAGACTGTAAGATCTTTAGGACAGAGCCTGCCTCTTAATATGCTTTTGTACAGTATCCAAAACAATGGGGCACTGATCTCATTTGGAGCTTCTAGTTAATGCTGTTATGCTAATTATTATACAGAGCTGGAGACCAAATCTTACTGCAACTGGGCATGCACACTCCTTAATTAGACAAGCTTTCTATTAACTTCGGTCCTGTTTGTGCCTCTGTTTGTATTTCCTGTGCTTTCCCACCTTTTTCCAGTAGATGGCACAACAGTTATAGGCATCAATGGCAATTCCCTTAGCAACTGTGACCCCCTCTCCCCTAAGCCACTGTGCAGTTGCCTCTGCCCCAGGAGTTTGAGTTCAAGCTGCCTTCCGGGAACAGCCAGAAAGATACTCGGAGGGGGCAGAGGAAGGAGTCGCAGTTGCTGAGAGAATCGTAGGGGGCAGAAGAGGAGGGCACAGTTGCTGACAGAATCCCTCACCCTTCCCTCTCCTACCATGAGGGACCCAGAGGAGAAGACAGTTGCTGAGGGAATCCCTCTCCGTATAAAAGGGGGTCACAGCTGCTGAGGGAATCCCTCCACCTCCCTTCTCCTCCTGTGAGGGGTCAGAGGAGAGGAGGAGTTCACTGCCAGCCACTGCCTAGCTTTGGTTGTCCCCCATGTTCAAATTCTTTACTCTTTAAATGGCAAGTTAGGGGTCCCTTATGTTCAGCTTTTTCAGTCCTCGAATTTCTTTTCAGATTCAAGACCAAAAAAGTATTCAAATAAATAAAAAAATAAATAACCAAACGTTTTTTTGTAATAGATGACCTTTCAGAAATTCACTAAAAGGGAAAAAACAAGTTGTTCACATTGGTAAGACTTCTGTGAGAAACTCTAATCCAATTGCATACATTTGTTTGCAAAAGGTCAGATGGCCAGTGTAGAAACTATACTGCCATGGGCACAACCACATTGGAAGACTCCTTCTACAAGGACTTCTAATCTGCTTGAATACATTTGTTTGCAAAAGGTTGGATGGTCAGTATACTAGTGCCCATGACATTACAGTCTTGACACTGGCCATCTGACCTTTTGCAAACAAATGTATGCAAGTGGATTAGAGTTCCTTGCAGAAGAATGCGAACAACTTGTTTTTCCCTTTTAGTCATTTCTGAAAGGCTGTCTATTTAAAAAAACAACAACTTTGTTTTTAATTTTTTTTTTATTTCTAGTTGTGTTAGGCACTTTTAGATTGCCTTTATAAAAAATACCCGTGTATAGGTTTTGTGTGCACATTTTATTGTTAAATTATACCTCATTATATGCTTACACTTCAATCCTATAGTGAAAAACAACGAGAGTCCTGTGGCACCTTATAGACTAACAGATTTTCTTCGGCATAAGCTTTCGTGGACTATAACCCACTTCGTCAGATGCATGAAGTGCAGGTTCACATATGGATAGAGCAGAGGTTCTAAACTTGAAATAATTTAAGAGAAGGAACAAAAAGTCTTTTCCTTCCTTCCTCCATTGTCTACAAGATAGAAAAGAAGTGCAGTGTTAGAACTGTTCCTGAGAGGATAATACACACAGCGATGTATATCAAAGAATCTATAACTTTGTGACCAAAGTGGGTTATAGTCCATGAAAGCTTATGACAAAGAAAATCTGTTAGTCTATAAGGTGCCACAGGACTCTTGTTTTTTTGCTGTACAACAGACTAACACAGCTACCCCTCTGGAAAATCCTATAGTGGGATCCATGCTAGCTGACCCGTCAAGTCAGTGAGGCTCCAAATAGGCAAGAAAGTTTGCTTGCCTAGATCAAATTCTAGAATCAGGGTCTTAAAGCGCACCTTTTAAAAACTGGATCTTTGGTCACAAAGTTATAGAATCTTTGATATACATCGCTGTGTGTATTATCCTCTCAGGAACTGCACTTCTTTTCTATCTTGTAGACAATGGAGGAAGGAAGGAAAAGATTTTTTGTTCCTTCTCTTAAATTATTTCAAGTTTAGAACCTATGGTCTATCCATATGTGAACCTGCACCTGATAGTATGAGGACAGACTCCCATGGGTAAAAATCAGAAAGGGCAAAGCACAAATTGAGATCAAACTATCTGAAGGCATAAAGGGTAACCAAAAAAACCCATTTTAAATACATTGGAAACAAGAGGAAGATCAAGGACAACATAGGACTATTACTCAACAAAGAAGGAAAAACAATAACAGAACTGTGGAAATGGCAGAAGAATTAACTGATTTCTTTGTTTCAGTCTTCACCGAGAAAGTTGGCAGTGATGGGATGCCAGCTGTAGGGGAAGGCAGTAAAAATGAGATAGGATCAGAGACTAAAATAGGGAAAGACCAAGTTAAAAATTACTTAGAGAAGTTATATGTCTTCAAGTCAAGAGGGCCTGATGATATGCACCCTAGAATACTCAAGGAGCTGACTCAGGAGATATCAGAGCCATTGGCTATTATCTTTGAAAAATCATGGAAGACTGGAGAGGTCCCAGAGGACTGGAAAAGAGCAAATATAGTGCCCATCTATAAAAAGAAAATAAGGACAACTCACAGAATTATAGACCAGTCAGTTTAACCTCTGTACCAGGAAAAATAATGGAGCAAATAATTAAGGAATCAATTAGCAAATTTCTAGAAGAGAATAAGGTGTTTAGTCAGCATGGATTTGTCAAGAATAAGTCATGTCGAACCAACCTGATAAGTTTCTATGATGGGGTAACAAGCCTTGTGGATAGAGGGAAAGCAGTAAATGTGGTATATCTAGACTTTAGTAAGGTTTTTGATACGGTCTCGCATCACCTTTTCATTATCAAACTAGGGAAGTACAACCTGGATAGAGCTACTATCAGATGGGTGCAAAACTGGCTGGATCACCGCTCCCAGAGAGTAGTTATCAATGGTTCACAATCACACTGGAAGGGCATAATGAGCAAGGTACCACAGGGATCGGTTCTGGATCCGGTTCTGTTCAATATTTTAATCAATGATTTAGATGGTGGCATAGAGAGCACACTTATAAAGTTTGCCGACAATACCAAGCTGGGAGGGGTTGCAAGTGCTTTGGAGGATAGGATCACAATTCAAAATTATTTGGACAAACTGGTAAAATGGTCTGAGGTTAATAGGATGAAAGTCAATAAAGACAAGTGCAAAGTACTCCACTTAGGAAAGAACAATCCATTGCACACATACAAAATGGGCAATGACTGCCTAGAAAGAAGTACTGCGGAAAGGGATCTGGGTGTCATAGTGGACCACAAGCTAAATAGGAGTCAACAGTGTAACGCTGTGGCAAAAAAAGCAAACACCATTCTGGGATGTATTAATAAAAATATTGTAAATAAGAGACAAGAAGTAATTCTTCTGCTCTACTCTGCCCTGATTAGGCTTCAACTGGAGTACTGTGTCCAGTTCTGGGCACCTCATTTCAGGAAAGTCGTGGACAAATTGGAGAAAGTCCAGAGAAGAGCAACAAGAATGATTAAAGGTCTGGAACACTTGACTTATGAGGGAAGATTGAAAGATCTGGGTTTGTTTAGTCTGGAAAAGAGGAGACTAAGGGAGGACATGATAACAATTTTCAAGTACCTAAAAGGTTGTCATGAGGAAGAGGGAGAAAAATTGTTCTCCTTAACTGCCAAAGATAGGACAAGAAGCAATGGGCTTAAATCATGACAAGGGAGGTTTAGGTTGGATATTAGGAAAAAATTCCTAACTGTCAGGGTGATTAACCAATGGAATGGAATAAGTTTGCCTAGACAGGTTGTAGAATCTCCATCATTGGAAGTTTGTAAGAGCAAGTTAGACAAGCACCTGTCAGGGATGGTTTAAGAGGGTACTTGGTCCTGCCATGAGTGCTGGGGACTGGACTCGATGACCTCTCATGGTCCCTTCCAGTTTCTATGATTCTATGTTCACATGGAATCTCACTGACTTTGATGGAGCTTATGCAAGTAGAACAATCCATCCATGTGCGCTGTCACTTGTAGAACTGGGACAGTGGTTTGTACCCACAAATATAGAAAAAGTATATTGACAACAGTTTAAGGGTCAATGTTAATGAGAGAGTTGTCATGAACAAGTGGGGGAAAATGTGTTCATTCGATTGGCAGTATTTTTATTTGATTACTTGTATAATTACCTTCAAAGTGCCTCAAAAGCAATTGTTGTTTATAAACCCTTTTTTTCTAAGCAGAGCCAAATAAAAAGACTGTATTGCAAACAAAACGTCACTTTTCTTGCTTCTCAAATAAAACAGAAATTAATTAAGTGCAAGTGTGAAAAGTAAGGTACATCATACATTAATCACTGACTTCAATGTTCTAATTTAATTTAGATGGCTGTAAGGATCCAAGCGATTCTGCTGGGATTTAAACCTCAAGGAACTTTGATTTTTGTCACATAATTTCAACAAAAAAGAGGTGGCTTTTCCACAAAAAGCTTACTTTTTACTTTTAAAAACAGTATTTTAATTATTTAATACTTGCACAATTCATGTCAGAGTGGGAGGGTTCAAGATGAAGAACACAGAGAAAGAATAAAGAGTAACATTTTAAAAGTATGTAACTCACTTAAGGGCCTAGGTCCCATTGACTTTCAATAAGACTTATGCTTCTAAGTTCTTAAGGCCCAGTTTTTTAAAGATATCTAGATGTTTCTGTGCTCCATATTGCAAGACATACGTGATTTAAGAGCTGAATTTTCATTTTAAAAGTGACTTGGGCAGTGAGGAACCTAAGTCCCATTAACTTCAATGAGACTCCTATCTACTTTAGTACCCAGGCATCTAAACTGAAAGCAAGACAGAGATGCTATGGTATGTGCAAGCTCTGCTCCAATTGAAATTTTATGGAGGGGCTGGTGGCATCTGATTTTACCCAGCTGTGAAGAAAGTGCAAGAGCCACTAGAGGGTAGAGACATATTACACTCCTCACAAAGAGCGGCCTTTGCTATCTCAGAAACTCAGGGACTCCCATGATGAACAGCCCTCTCCACTCTCATACATCAAGTAGTCACTACATCTGTCAGTTCTGCCCCTTAAATGTATTCTATGACTTCTTCTAAGATAGATACCCCCTTCCAGTGGCTGCGGCATCTTTTGAATGGAGAACACTATTTAGAATAAATAAGGAAAAGCATTTGATGCTATTTCTTGTTTGCATCACTGATGGGATAAAATCCCAGTGCTAAGTGACTCACTGAAGTCAATGGAGCTACACTGGTTCGTATCAGCTCAGGATCTAGCCCACAGTTTTTATTTATTTAAGATGGCCTTATGATCTCTTGAGTGTAGAATGTCATCAAGATCATAAGTAGGGTTCAGTAACATAAATTAATTAATAGAGCAGCCAAATCCCATATTTGGAAACTCACATCAGCTCTTTGGTATATTGACATGGGATTTAGGGGCTCGAGCATCAGTCTACACTTCCAGATATGGGTTTGGAAAGTCCTAAGGACCCCATATAAAAAATAGGGATTCCTTGTGTATAAATTAGCTGTTTCTGAGAGTCTAATAGCCTTGTCTCTGCCATTACAATTTAATATTGCAAAATAAAGTGTAACAGTTAACACAGATAGCCTTTATCTCCCACAAATTTAAAAAATAATGCTTGATCATGCACTTTGGTAAAATATGTCTATGAAATACTGAGAAAAATATTGAAATTTTGTTTTAGGTTTATATTTGGAGTGGAATTGAAGGAAGCTGTTTTGCATTTTTAATTCCATCTCCCAATTTATGGATTTTCATTACTGAGTCATAAATTAGAACTCTTTTCATTCTACCCTCACCTAATCTCATCATTGCAGTTTCTCCCTGTCTGTGACTTCTCATCTCAGGCCCAATCTCCTGGCCCAGTTGGGCACTCTCTTTGATTTCCCATCTGATCTCAGTCTCACCTCTCGGTCTCACCACCATCCAATCTGGCTCCCTGTCCCAACCCCCACTATCCAGACTTCTGCTTCAAGAACATTGCCATCATATGTTTCCATAATGTCATCCTCCACAGATACAATTAAGCCCATTATATAGTGTGTGTGTGTATATATATACACACACACACACACACACAGAGGTAAGGAAGATGAGAATACCAACTTGTATTGCAGACACTTTTTTAGAAGTATTTTTGGTTTTGGTTTTTTAATTGAAGCTACTATGTAATATCTGCTGAATTTCATTCCAAAATGAAGGTTCCATCACTTTGAAAATGGTTTTAAATTAAGGTACTGGAGCCTTGTATATTAATTATACCACACATCCTGTCAGAGAGGGATGTAACATGGCATATCTCTGTAAGTAAGGGAAGCTTACAAGAAGTGGAAGCTTGGACAGATGACAAGGGAGGCGTATAAAGATATTGCTCGGGACTGCAGGGATAAAATCAGAAAGGCCAAAGGACAATTGGAGTTGCAGCTAGCAAGGGATGTGAAGGATAACAGAAAGGGATTCTATAAGTATATCAGCAACAAGAAAAGGATCAGAGGTGGTGTAGGTCCCTTACTGAATGGGGCAGGCATCCTCGTGGAGGATGATGCGGAAAAGGCTGAAGTACTCAATGCTTTTTTTACTTCAGTCTTCACAGGGCGGGCCAGCTCCCAGGCTACTACACGGGGTAACGCGGACTGGAGAGAAGAGTGGCCCTCAGTGATGGAAAGTCAGGTTAGGGAACACTTAATGAAATTGGAAGTGCACAAGTCCATGGGGCCGGATGAACTGCATCCGAGGGTGCTGAGGGAGTTGGGGGAAGTGATTGCAGAGCCGCTGGCCATTATCTTTGAGAACTCGTGGCGAACGGGGGTGGTCCCGGAGGATTGGAAAAAGGCAAATATAGTACCTATCTTTAAGAAAGGGAAAAAGGAGGATCCGGGGAACTACAGACCGGTCAGCCTCACCTCAATCCCTGGGAAAATCATGGAGCAGGTCCTCAAGGAATCCATCCTGAAACACTTGGAGGAAAATAGAGTGATCAGGAACAGTCAACATGGATTCACCAAGGGCAAATCGTGCCTGACCAACCTGATTTCCTTCTATGATGAGATGACTGGATTTGTGGATGCGGGAAGAGCCGTTGACGTGATATACCTTGACTTTAGCAAGGCTTTTGATACGGTTTCCCACAACATTCTCGTTGGCAAGTTAAGGAAGTATGGGTTGGATGAGTGGACCGTAAGGTGGATCGAAAACTGGTTAGATCAACGGGCTCAGCGGGTAGGAATCAATGGCTCGATGTCTGGTTGGCAACCGGTAACGAGTGGAGTGCCCCAGGGGTCGGTCCTGGGGCCGGTTCTATTCAACATCTTCATTAATGATCTTGATGATGGAATAGACTGTGTGCTTAGTAAGTTTGCGGATGACACCAAGTTGGGGGGAATGGTAGATACTCTGGAGGGCAGGGACAGGATCCAGAGAGACTTGGACAAATTGGAACAGTGGGCCGAAAGAAACCTCATGAGGTTCAACAAAGACAAGTGCAAAGTCCTGCACTTAGGACGGAAAAATCCCATGCACTGCTACAGGCTGGGGACCGATCGGCTAAGTAGCAGCGCTGTAGAAAAGGACCTGGGAGTTATGGTGGACGGGAAGATGAATATGAGCCAAAAGTGTGCCCTTGTTGCCAAAAAGGCCAATGGCATATTAGGCTGCATCAGTAGGAGTATTGCCAGCAGATCGAGGGATGTGATAATTCCCCTCTATTCGACACTGGTCAGGCCGCATCTGGAGTACTGTGTCCAGTTTTGGGCTCCCCACTACAGAAAGGATGTGGACAAATTAGAAAGAGTCCAGCGGAGGGCAACAAAAATGATTAGGGGGCTGGGGCACATGACTTATGAGGAGAGACTGAAGGAACTAGGCTTATTTAGTCTAGAGAAGAGAAGACTGAGGGGAGATTTGATAGCAACCTTCAACTACTTGAAGGGTTGCTCCAAAGAGGAGGGAGCTAGGCTGTTCTCGAGGGTAACAGAGGACAGAACAAGGAGCAATGGTTTCAAATTACAGCTGGGGAGGTCAAGGTTGGATATTAGGAAAAACTTTCTCACGAGGAGGGTGGTGAAGCATTGGAATGGGCTATCTAGGGAGGTGGTAGAATCTTCATCTTTGGAGATTTTTAAGGCTCGGTTAGACAAAACTCTGGCTGGGATAATTTAGGGGGAGTGGTCCTGCTTTTTAGCAGGGGGTTGGACTAGATGACCTCGTGAGGTCCCTTCCAACCCTATTATTCTATGATTCTATGATTCTATAAGTAATTGCCATATAGTCCAGCAAACCCATGCCCTCCAAATGTTTTTCAGCTCCCCACTTAGGGCTGGACTGTCATATTGCAATCTAGGCCAAGTAAAGGGCAGTACATAGCTGTGCTTCCCCAGGAGCAGAGCAGGGAGGAGTCTGTGACTTAGAATCATGCCCTGCTTTTCCCTTGTTCCATGGGGGGGTGGGGGGGAAGAACCTCTTCCTGGTGCAGTTTTTTTCTCCTTCTGGGTTAATTAGCCTCAGCTTCTTCCCAAAGTCTGCCTGCCCACACCTTGTTTTCTCCTCCAACACAGATCTGGGAATGCAGATAATCCAGGGCCACATAGAGGAGTAATGCTTAGGTCCCTTATTTCCCACATAGGTATGCAGCCAGATTCATAGGTACTTTCTCTTCACAAAATTAGGCAGCTGTTTAAAAGCACATTTATTTGCTTCTTGTCTCTGCCTACCCTGAGGATTAGACACTAGGCTGTAGTCAAATACATTTGAAAATTTAGGTATTGCACATTTACTGCTTTACCCTTGCCTGCTGTGCTAGTAAGCGCTTTAAAGATCTCCAACAAGTTATTTTAATGAGACGTTTATCTTTTAAATCCACGTTGGACCTTTGTCAAAGCATCTTTTCCAAGGTGCTCCCTCACTAAGTGCCACACGGAACTGTTTGTCTGACAGTCTCTTGCCTGCAGCTGAAATTAACTGCTCTATAATTGCATGCCGCATAACAGAATCGTCCCCCAAAACCGTGCTTATTCATTAGGGCTCAGCTGTTTTCTAAAATCTACGGTAATGTTGCTTTGGTAAAGAGAAAATGAGAGAACCCTTCATGAGACTGTATAAATATTTTACAAACAATTAACTCTTGCAGCACTCCCAAGAGAGTGGCATTGTTATTAGCTCTTTCTACAGATAGGGCAATTGAAGCACAGAGCCTGATCCTGTATTCCCTAAACATCCAAAGCTCGGACTGACTTCAGGGTCAAGGGCAAAGGAAGAAATGACTACACAAAGTGCAAGGCATGGATGAATCAAACCATCAAGGTTTCACCACTTTTCTACCCCTTTATGAGATCACTTTTCTATTGTCTTAACTTGTGATGTACTGGAAGGTTCTTGTCTGAGAAGGTGTCACTATATTTTTGTATCAGCTTGAGTGAAGTGATTGGAGCTCTCATTGTGACCCTTTCCAGAACAGTGATGTGAACATTGCTATTTTCCAATCTCCAGCTATCTGATTTATGTGGCATCAAAGAACTTCCCTCATTTCCATCTTCATGTCCCTTCAGTCTCCTAGAGGTATGTCTCCTAGACCTAGTACTTTGTTTATATTAATGTGTCACTAACCTTTCCAAACCCATTTCCACTGGTATCTGTGTACTACAAATGCATACTGTTTAATACCAGAGAAAACAGTGCATATGTTAGGCAGTGCTCCCATCAATCCTCTTTTTTTTTTTAAAGACAGACAGAAAATATAGCAATTGTTTAATATCTGACATTTTGTTATCTCTGCCTCCAATTCCCTATTTGCATTTTTAGTAGTTCTATCTTTAGGGCTTACTGGCCTTCAAACCAAGACAGGACAATTACTAGCTTTATAGGAGAGAAAGTGATGGACCTCTGTGGTAAATTAGCATTTTTGTTTTAAAAAAATGTTTTGGTTTTATTAATTAGGAGCTGAATAATGCCACAGAGCCCTTCAATCCCAGCAGAACCAGTGTGGGGCCCCAAGCAACAGTTTTACACCCACTGTGCACTTAAAGTTTGTTCTTCAATTGGGATCTCTACAGCCTAAAAACAGAGAGTTAAGGAGCAAATCTAGGGGAAGGCCCCAGTGTAACCACCCATTTATGGACTCCCAAATTCTTGGTGCCCCGTTACAGGGGCTGCTGCACCCTCAGGGCTCTATTAATGGCTGTACTGTGACACATAGGCTAAAGAATTCCTTCTCCTGCTCTCATTTCCTTATAAATCCACCAACAGAGACTTGGTGCAGGGGCATATGCAGTTAGTGCTGCATCAGCATTGAGAAGTATTTCTAACCCCCAGATTAACCAGCATGCTGAAGCTACTTTGCACCACTCTAACACCACAAACTAGCCATGAATATGGCCTAACTGATCAATTAAGGTGAACTACAGATGCTTGGTATCACTGGAGCATCTCAAAGTCATCAAGTGTACTATGAATCTAGCTTTTAGTATATATTTTATAGGAATTATTGCATTTCTGCAGAAATAGTGCCATGCAGAAGAGATTATCGAAGACTCATGAGACTTTCCATTTTTAGTGGAAGCTGGTTCCCTAAATCCTCTCTCTCTCTGTTTGAAAATCCTTTTCCACTGCAGTCTTTCTTGAGTACAGAGATCTGTTTAATCCTGAAAGCTGACTGAATGCACACTCCAGCTGAAGTAAAGTTCTTTTGTTTGCAAGAGTCTTTGCCCTTTGAATTATCTGTAATATGGGATAGTCCCTGAGAAAGCATTTAACATTTGCATGCATGAGGCACTGTAGACATAAGGTGCTGCTGCTGCTTACTGCTATTAGGGCCTGATCTGAGGTTCAGTGAAGTCAGTGTTAACCCCTTTATTGATTTTAATGGACTTTGCATCAAGCCATTTCTGCAAAAGTGTAAAGTAAGAGTATGACAGGGTGTGCAAGGCCCTGAAACCCTGCTCGAGACCTTCTACCCTTACCATGCAATGCCCAAAAAAGAGCAGAAAATGTGAGTCCTTCAGATTGCCTAGAGAGGTTGAGAGGTGTAGCTAATGAGAGAAGCTGTGGAAACCTGCCAGCCAGAGCCAGGCAGGCACATATAAAAGGATCTCCTGATCAGAACAGTTGCTGGCTGGAGCTAGGGGAGTAATGAATATGGTTTTGGCCAATGAATGAGAGTCAAGCAAGACTTTAGCCCTGAGATAAGAGTGATGCTAAAGTTGAAGCTGAAGGTGGGAAGTGACCTAGGTAAATGTTAAAGGGAAATAGGTAGCAAATGGTTAAAAGGAAGCAACAGTTGGCTGTTACTTATAGGGTCCCTGAGTTGGGAGTCAGAGTCGTGGGTGGACCAGGGTCTTTCCCTGTTTGCCTGCCGGAGGTGGAATGACCAAAGCCCTGAAGAAGGGGATTGTAAACAGGACCAGGAAGGGAGGTGAAGACCCCAAAGAAAGTCATTGCTTAGACTTTTGATTTGCTTCCCTTTCCTCTCCTTGCACCCACAGAAGGAGAGAGCAATACAGCTGCAAGCAGGTGGAGCTTGCTGGTAGGTGAGGAGTCTTCAGGGAGCACTCTTCCATTCCAGAGCAGGCACTATTTAAGAAGGAACATTTGAGAACTAGTACATATGTGGGGTAAGTTGCCCTGTCACAAACAGCAATTTCAACAATATAGGCAAAATTGTGTTTTCTCTGTTGTCTTTACTTTTCTAAGGCTGGATGAGACCTGAACAAAACCACATAAATTAGTGGTTTCCTTTGACAATTTTATTGAGACTGATTGTGGGGCTGGCAGTCAGGAATTCCTGAATATTATTCTATCACTGAGTTGCAGTGGGCCTAAGACAAGTTACTTTAATACCCTGTTTCTTCCTTTACACAATGGGGATAACACTTGTCTGCTTCGCAAGGGTGCTGCAAATCTTAGCTAATTTGGTATACAGCCCTTTGGAAACATACTGTACATAAGTACTAAATTTGTTTGTGTTAAAATATGTTTTTAAAAATACCTATGATACCATAAATTAACAATGGTTAATACAATTCTTTACTTAAAAATGTTTTACTGGAGGATTTGTACTTCTCTATTTGCAACTCATCCTTACCCTGTGTGTGTGTGTGTGTGTGTTCATACGTCCACTGAGTAGTTAGTTGAATCCAAAATTCACGTAAAGAGGCAATGTTATCAGCTCCCCCTTCCCTTGATCTTTCACAAGTTTAAGGAACTGTGGAAATGTCAGCAAGGGCTAATGTTGTAGAGGTAGCTGTCCTCCAGTCTCAAAGAACTCTTATACAGAAAATTGTTTGCCCTTTTTAAAAATGGATAAATAATCCAGAGATGGTCCAATCCCCAAACTTCTCTAATGGTTACAGTCTAGGCTTTGGGTGTGCCTCAGTCCACAAAATAAACAGAATTGAATTAGTGCCATCCGAGGTTGCATACAACCGTGGATGATGCATTACCTTTTAAAGGTAACAGTGAAATACTTAAATGTAGGTGAGTAATAGAGAACAAAATCAATGAGTGTATATGGAGGAGGAAGAGATACCAAGAAAGGGAAAGTGTTTTAATGTTTGTTATAAATTTGCTGACCCATATGTAAGCCTGAATTGTTATATGCTGCATTGGAAGGACATGGTAGGGCCATGTCTGGTTAAATTTTTCTTTCTGACAATCTCATACATGGACTGTAAGTGAGGAAATTTTACTATTTGTTTTTCCCCAAACCGTGTAGTAACATTTCTTCTCTAACGACTCTTTAACTTCCTTCTGATTGCTTTTGAGGTCTCCAATTCTGCTTCACCTTTTCCAGATTGTCATTTTTTTGTAAAAATCCTTTTGCTTATTTATAATTTTTTTTACATCTTCATTTAATGACTTTGGCCCCTATTTCCCTACTACCTTCTTAAGCTTACTGGGGTGAATTTCAATTATAATCAGTCCTTTCTGAATATTTTGCTTTGCTAGGTTCCCATATGTTAGAGAATTCTGATCACATTGCCTCAGAGCATTTCACATTCTTTCAAAGCTACCTGTGCTAAAATAAAATAATGGTGTGTTGCTTGCAATAGTACTTGCTCTCATGAGAATTTCAGTATTTCATACAGAATGATAATGTTACAGCTAGATGTTCACTAGTTTCAACCTTACTTACCATACCTGTTTCATTTATTTCCTAGAATTAATTTGCGGATAGCCTATTTGACCATGCAGCCTGTTCAGCAAATCAAGGGCTCAGTCCTGCTCCTTTTAAAGCCCAGGGGAAAAGTCCCTTTTATCTAAGTGATAGCAGGACAGAGTCTGATATAGACAAAATTGTTTGTATACAAACATATTCCCCGCTCAGATTTCATATAGTTATACCAATCAGTATCAACATAATTCAAACTATCTATTATCCAATTTTGATAATCCTTTAAGGAGTTTAAAGACATTCCATTCTGTCCTGCACATACACAACAATATTCAAGATTCTTGTGACTGCTATTTCTAGCCAAATGTTCTGATACACTAAGCCATAGATCTATTGTTTTTCATAAGGAAATAAATATATCATTCCTCACCATAATTCCTACCCCTTCTGCTGCATTATTTTGATTAGCTCTTTATTAAATCCTGTTTTCTTGTATTTTTTACTTTCCCAATGATTTTTCCTAGTTCAATGAATTCTTGATAAAGGGGAGGGAAAAAAAAAATCCCAAAAGAGAAAGGTAACAAATACTTTCTAACTCAGTTTATGGAGTCAAAGGCATTGCAGTTTTTGCCCTCTGTAAATGTTGCCTATCAAGACTTATGGCAGTAGATAAAGCACAAATTACTTCACTTAATAAAATCTCAGAGGTCTACTGTTTTAATAATAGTGCTTCAGCATTGATGGCTGCAGTAAAAGTCTGAAGTGTTGTGAATAAAGCATATATAATATCGAACCACTTTGCTTTCTATTCTGTAACAACTAGTGAACACTAGGGAAGAAGAAAGTAAAATGACCAGTTGGGGAGAGCTATATGTGAAGTTGAGGGGGGGAGGGAGGTGTAAGGAAAAGGTGGCCAAATTTTGTCTAACATTGAAAAGCATTTTGAAATCCTCCTTATTCTTGTGCTTTATCACTTTGAATTATTCTATGAAATCAATTGGTAACTGTAAATAATAGAGTTTACTATTTTGGTATAAAGTTGTTAAGCTTTAGCTGCTGGTCCTCAGCAGTAGCATCTATTCTGCCAGTATTTTTTGGTTGAAGATTCTTAAAATACCAGTGGATGTTCCAAAATGGCATTGTGTACACATACGTCTCACTTCATGTGTTTCTGTTTTTAAGGCTTTGGTACACTGAAAGCAAAATCTCGCTCATCCTTTACCACTTTCCCTACCTTGGAAATGAGAATGTTGATAAATTGGTGGGATGTTGGGAACATTACAATCAACTCCATGCCCCTTGCTAATCCAATACATCCCATTCCCCGCTCAGATCTCCTTAACTCTACCATCACCTGCTTCAAAATATTCCACTTATGAGACTTATGCCCCAGGCTGAGAAGACTTCCACTTTCTACCTAACCTTTCCACAGTTCATCTCAACCATCCGCTCAGCTATGAAACCTCTTCCACATGGAAACCCTGAGGCTCAAAACATACCCCACATAACCTTCCAAACTCCAACTACTCTCTCCTTTCTACCTGACACCCACCACCAACAGGTTCAAAAGTTCCCTTCTGCTTGAGCTCAGAGACCCTGCACTGCCCACAAACACATGCTTGTTAGTGGGCCTAGAGAAGCAGGAACACAGGAGCTAGGAAAACAGCAAGGAATGCCACTGAAGAGAATCCGTCTCCCAGCAGCCTGTATTCCCTGCTTTGGCCATCTTCCCTAGTGGTTTGCAGTCCATCTGACTTAAGGCTAGGAGACGGTAGGAGCAGACAGGAGTATTCTAACCTCTGGGGGATTGTAGTATCTTCAGCCAATCAGGAGCCATCTTACTGCACAATTCAGTATATGAATACTATAATATTAACTTCCAGAATCCCAGGAATTTGTTGAAATACTGCAAGTACCACATAGGCAGAACTTGACTCGCTGATAAATCCCCTAGATTAGATACAACATACAAACACACAATTTAACATTATGGAAAAGCTACAGCACCATCTACTAGTGAAGATGCTGTCTGACCTAATTAAGACTGTTCCCCACTTGTTGAATAAGAACATAAAACAGTAACTCCTAGGACTCAATGCAGTCTACTACCTACACAAGTATCTGCCTGCTTGAGTTCTGTATTCAGTCATGGAGCTATCATTCATAATTGGGTCTAGATAATCAGCGAGGGTATGATTCATGACCTCTTCCGTTGGCCTATATATTGTGGACAGACTATCTATTGAAGATGAAAGTAGGTTGACATCCCAAGGACATCCTGGAAAGTCCTCTTCCACAACCGGTCTCCCATTACGAGCCATAGGAATTTGCCTGAAAATCCCCCACCCATTCCTCTGGGACAGTTGCTGAACATCCTCAGTGTGTTTGCTCCCCTTTCTTTCAATGTATCTGCACCCCAGTTCTGGATGCTCTGCCAAGGGGCAAACACTTGCTTTTGCTGTTGGCAAGAATACTTATTTAGTTTCTTAATTACTGTGTGAGATCTCCTTTAAAAAAGGAGTAAGTGTGGAAATTTTTCCAGGGGGATTCTTTTCCAGTTGCATAGGCACACTATCTCTTCTTCATGGATCTGTACATTATTCTCTTTTTTCCTAGCATCTAGAGTCTAGCATGCTCATCTCTGGTTTATCTGATCCTCCACCTCCAGGAATGTTGTCTTCAGGTCATTGATATAAGACTCTGCCCCACTTGACCTACCTGTGTAGATGTAGGAGGCTTTGCATGTTCTTACTGTCAGAATATCAAGTCACAGGGAAGCAAGGATTTGTGGGATCCAAAAATAATCTAATAAGCAAAGTAATGGATAGTTGAATGCCTGTCTGTTTATATAAAGACAACAAAATGTGACTTTGTATCCCAGTCTCATTTGTCTTCACTGACAAAGACTTTAAATATGAAACCAATGGAACACTCTCCACCCCCTGCAATTCTCACAGGGTGGGCAACACTAATGTTCATTTTATCTCGCTTTATATGTCAGCAAATCTCATGTAAAAACCATGATTCAAATTTGCTGCCTTTTGTAGCATGTGGCACGGCTCACTTGCAGGTGGATTCTCTGTACCTTAGTCTTTTAACCATGATCTGATGACTTTCATAACTCACTCAGAGGTTAGTGGTTTATATAGGAGTGAGTTGGTGAGGTTTTGTGGACTGCATTGTGCAGGTGGTCATATTGGATGATTATATGTGTCCCTTCTGACCTTAGGATCTATAAATTTTGAGTCCTTCCCCTGCTGACTGCATATGCAGATTGGTGCGCTGAACAGCAGCACTATATTGTCCATCAGTGCAGCTATAACTGTCCTTTTATCCTTCAATGGTTGCACCATCACATACTTTAAGACAGTTTCATACTGTATCAGCAAATGCCAATTTTCAGGTGATGTTTCTAGTAGTGGACCTTTCAAGTCAATCTGAATGAATCTATAGGCCTTACTAGGTTATAGCATTTCACGTCAATGAATTCTGCCTGTTCTTGTGGGAGCTTTCCTTTCTTGATAGGAAAGTATCCTCCCTTTTAATAACTGCAGCTATGCATAGCCAAAAAAATCTGCTGGGTACGCAGCCTAGTGCCTATAAATAATCGAGGTGACTTGCTGCTTCATTATTATGAAGTCACTCTAGTACCATTCTCTGTAAGCTTACTGGCAAGACAATCTTGTTACCTTCATACACCAGCAAGTTGGTAGCTGGATCAGTGCATAATTATTCCATCTATAACCACCTTTACTTTCAGATTTATGGTGAACTGTGAACATATATTCAGACAGTGTGTGAATCTATCTACAGAGGCATCTTTCTGGGTTGTGCTTTATAAGAAGTCACTGCAAGGTACTGTGGTCTGTGTACCAGGGACATAGCCATGATTGGGCCTGGGCGGTCCAGGGCCCACCCACTTGGCCCTGAGGCCTCCCCACCTTAGCCCCTGGCAGCGGCGTGAACTTTGCCATCAGCAGCTATGTGCTCTTCCCCAGTGTTTGAATCATTTGTTTTGATTTGCTGTTACAGCCTGACCTGATCCTATGTCATATACTTCCCTGCATTTAATTTCCTCCCATTCTGTAAATTTCCCATCTTCAAAGCATCTGAAGTGGGATTTCCACCCACGAAAGCACATGTGGTACATTCATGAGTCAGAAAGGTATTCTGCAGAATACAAACAATCTGTAGAGTGTCCTAAAGGCAGTTTTCTCAGTTCTCAGGTGCCACTTTAATGTGGTGGTGGTGTTACCAAATAAAAATTTCTGCAATATTTTGCTTCTGACATTTTACTAGTGTGTCTCTTAAGTGGGGAAGTGAGTAGCTATCTTGAACCATCTGTGAATCGTCTCCTATCATACATGTTTATCTTCAAGTCTCTGTGGGTATTTTTACATTTTAGAAAGTGGTAACATAGTTTGTTCAAACAGGCTATCCTCCAACATGCAGTTTAGATTCTCTTTCATTTCTACCTGATACACCAGGAAACCTGATCTGGGTGCTGTCTCATAGGAACGCTCACTGACTTAAGCACCATCCAGTGTTGCTCCAGATCATATCTCCTAAGCTATTAATTAATACTGTAGAATACACTGACGTATTGCAAGAGCAGCTGTTGTAACTTCTTCCTTTCAAGTCAATCCCTAGCTTTCTTGTTGACTGGGCTGTTCACAGCTCTTGTTCTCTGCCTTTCTGAGGGGCTTTGGAACATGTACATGGGACATTGTTTTTATGATCTGATCTTTCACTAGCTGTACTTCCTGGTCAGTTACACTAATTCTTCTTACCTAGAATTCACTCTTTGGTCAATTTCTCTTGTACAACAATCCTGACAGGCTATTTGGTAGTTTCAAATGTTCCACAGGTTCACTGCAGCAATATTCTATGCTTAGGGGTATTACTGCATGATGACCTGCCTTTACCACAACTTTATTGTAAGCCAACACATGAAGCATCTTCTATTGTCCAGGGAAGAGAATGAACTGATGTAGGAGTACTTGTGATGCCTTCAAATAATCCACTCTCAGTACAACAGCACAATAAACTGTGGTCATCACAGCAAAGTATATATAATATTCAGAGACCCCAAGTTCAGTAGAAGCTGAATTTCTCTTATTATCTGCAGTATGATTACAAGTCATCAATTTAACTCCTGCTGTACAAATCTTCTCTCCTTTCAGCACTGGGTTAAATTTATTGCAGATTTTGAGTCCATAGCATTGTGGGATTTTTAGCCATCATTGTCTCCACTCTCATAGTACTGGGTATCGGGACAGCTCTTCAGATGGACAGTTCTAATAGTTATTACATCAGAAATTTGTAGTCTTCCTTGGTGTGGCTTCCTTCTGTTTCAGCAATTCTGCCTCCAATGACTTTTTCCTCTGTAATGCTTGCAAATGTCGTCTGGTCTGCAACCCACCTGGGAAAACAGTCTGTCTCTTCTGACCCATGTGGGACTCCTCCAATTTTTTTATAGCCACTTTCCTAATAATCTTTTCTCAAACAGCTGCCAAGGAATCACCCTGGAACGGAGATTTAGCAGCTGATACCTTTAAGGAAATATCAATTTTTGCTTTCAAATTTATAACTGTGCATATAATCAGATCCATAGGTCTATTTAGTATGTTAGCTTCCTTCACCAGCAAGTTATAAAGTTCCCCTGCTAAACTAACACACACACACACACACACACACACACACACACACACACACACACACAC